>JAKSZT010036119.1:24331751-24451608 GCA_026826555.1 Tolypeutes matacus | reverse complement strand
TGTATTAATTAAAATACAACATGCCAAAACTTATGGGATGCAGCAAAGGCAGTACTAAATAGGGAAATGCATCGTTCCTAATGGTTATAGTAAAAAAGAAGGAAGATTTCAAATCAGAGCCCTAATTTCAAAACTAGAAAATGAGGAGTAAACTAAACTCTAAGTGAACAGAAGGAAGGAAAAAACAAAGATTAGAGCAGAGATAAATGAAACAGAGAGACTCCACAAAACTGAAAGTTGGTTCTTTGAAAAGAACGATAAAGTTGACAAACATTTAACTGGACTGATGAAGAGAAAAAGAGAAAGGACACAAATGACTAAAGTCTGAAATGAAAAAGAGGACTTTACTACTGACCCCATAGAAATGAAAAGGACTATAAGAAGATACTATGAATAACTGTACAGAAACATGGAAAGAATGAATGTTCCTATTTCTCCACATCCTCTCCAATACTTGCTGGAACAAACCCACATGATTATCTCAACTGAAGCAGACAAGGCATTTGACAAAATCCAGCACCACTTATTTTTTTTCGTCACCATAAGATGTTATCTTTTTTAAAATATATTTTTTATTTTTTAAAAAAGATATTTAGATTACATAAATGTTACATAAAAAATAGAGGGAATTCCCATATGCCCTACTCCCCACACCTCCCACATTTACCCACATCAACAACGTTGGTGTGTTACATTCATTGCAATTGATGAACACATTTTGGAACATTGCCACTATGCATGGATTATAGTTTACATTGTAGTTACACTCTCTCCCACACGATTCTGTAGGTTATGGCAAGATATATAATGGCCTGTATCTGTTGTTGCAATGTCATTCAGGACAATTTCCAAGTCCCAAAAATGCCCCCGTATTACACCTGTTTTCCCTCTCCCTGACGTCAGAGCCTCCAGCAGCACCACTTCTTGATGGGAACATAGAAAACTGAGTATAGAAGGAAATTTCCTCAACATGATGAAGGGCATATACGAAAAATTCTGCCAGTCATATCAATAATGTAAATGTACATATCACACATAACAAAAGACAAATACATGCATTTTGACCAACAAAGCAAAATCAATTCAATTCTTTATAAAGACATACATTTAAAACAAAGAAATTTTGTTAGTTAATCTGAAAAGGATTGGCAAAGAAATAACAGGCAAATGCGAGTACAAAGCAAACATGAGTCATGATCTTAATAACACACAAGATAGAATTAAAAAAGTAGTTTTTCTTGGAACATTGTGGCATTTCTCTATGCAGAATGAAATCTTTTCTTATTTCAGAATTTTTAAACTCGTCTTTTGGAAGGATTCAAATCTGTATAAAAACAGAATGACTAAATGCCTCCCTATGTAGCCATCACTCAGCTACAACAAATATCAAAATTTTATCATTTTTGTTTTATCTGTAAATCTACTCACTACCCAACTTCTCCTTGATTATCTATTATTGGTTTTCCATTTTGAGTTAAATATCCATATATTTAAATTCACAAATCTTAACTGGATAATTTTGACAAATGGATACATTTCTTTAACCTGAAATCCTTCAGGATATAGAACATTTTTATCACTCCAAAAAGTTATCTCATCTCCTTTCCTAATCAGTTTCCCATCCCAGAAGCAACCGCTATTTAGATTTCTTCTAAGCATAATTAGATTTTCCAATTCTAGTACTTCATATAAAATGGAATCTTATAGTATGTGCTCTTTTAAAGCCAGCTTCTTTTAATTAGCATATTACCTGTATCTCATGGTATTGGATGCATTATAATTTGTTCCTTTTGATGGCTGAGTATCATTCCATAGTATAAATATTCCATAATTTGTTTATCCTTTCTTCTGTGAATGGACAATGTGTTGTTTCCAGTTCTTGGTTATTATGTATAACATTGTTATAAACATTTATCTGCAGAAAAAAAAATTTTTTGAACATTTGTTTTCATTTCTCTTGGATAAACACATAAGAGTGAAGTTTCTGGTCTAAGGTACATATATGCTGACCTTTATGACACACTGCCAAACCTTTTCTAATGTGGTTGCATCATTTCTCATTCCCCCTGGCAATGTAAGAGACTTTTGGGTACCCCACATTTTCCCAATATTTGAAGTTAGTAGTCTTTTAATTTCAGTCATTCTACAGCGTGTGCAGTGGTATCTGGTTGAAGTTTTAATTTATATTTCCCTGATAACTAATAATTCTGAGCACATTTTAATGTCCTAGATTTTATTTTTTTATTTTTATTTTTTTTAATTTTTACCGGGAGGTTCCAGGGATCAAACCCAGGTCCTCCATATGGGAGACGGATGCCCAACCATTTGAGCCACATCTGCCCCCCTGTCCTAGATTTTTAAAATTAATTAATTTAGTGAACAAACTTTTTTTTTCTCCTCCCCTTCTCCCCCCGCTTGCTCTCTGTGTCCATTCACTGGGTGATCTTCCCTGTCTGTTTCTTGTCTTCTCTTCTCATTTTTCTACTCCAGGCTTCACTAAGATTCAATCCTAGGGAACTGCAATGTGGGAGAGAGGCACTCTGTCACTTGTGCCACCTCAGTTCCTAGCTTGTCCCACCTTGACTCTCCCCTGCATCTCTTTTTTTGTTGTGTCATCATTTTGCTGCTTGGTTCACTGCATGGGCCAACTTGCCTGCTCACCTTTTACCAGGAGGCCCCGGGGATTGAACCCGGGTCCTCCCATAGGTAGATGGAATCCCAACCACTTGAGCTGCATCCACCTTCCCCTAGATTTTTTAACATATTTACCCTCTGCCCAATTATTTTTTTTTCTTCAGGTTTCCTGCAATGTATATATCAGATCTTCCAAATTCATCTTCCTCTTTCTATTTTATTTTTATTCCCTTTTGTTCCTAAGCTCTGATAATTCACATTCTACATCACCCTGTGTATTGACATATCCTCCTTGAGCGATTATTTATCTTCTTTGTATTCTTATTTTATGAAGAGAAATATTAAAAAATAATAATAATAACAACATATCTGGTCTCAATTTTAATCAACTCCATGAAAACAATTTTTTTGTGTGTGAGTGTTTAATTTTTGTCTTTTTCTTACTTTCTTTTGATTCTTGCAGCATGTTTGTATCAATTATGTGTAGGTTATCTTTTGAGGATTTATTTTTGTAGTAAGTGTGTATTTTCCGTACCATTTATTTGCAAGGATCCATGATAAAGAGAAATCAGAATTTGCCTATATTCTCCTAAGATTCAAGATTTTGGGTGAAAGTTTGTTTAGTCTATACTTCTCTTCAGCCAGTGGCTTTTTTTTTCTTTTTCAGTTAAGAAAGGTGTCTTCTATTTTGTTGGCAGGGAGACAGACTACTTCCTTTGACTACAGCTTGTGATTCAGCCTTCCTCTGCTTCTTAAAACTGGAATTATGGGAGTTTCTGCTGTTCCTGTGTATATCCATTTGGTATGCTGCAAACAGGTGATTTAGATTTTTGCTTCAAAAAGTGGCTCCAGAAAAGTACAATGTGATACTCTGAGATCTGAAGCTCCATGTTCTTTGACATACTCCTGCTCCATTGCTCCAGCTTTTGGAAGCTCCCCACCTATTCCATGATTTTAGCTATCTCCTGGTTTTATTGAAATTATATTTTATTTTTGTTTCCTGTTCTCCTTGCTGCTGTGGATGATTTCTAAGGAAAAAGAGGGAGAAGCTAAATCTAAGCTGCCATTTTAAAACAAGCAGTGGTATTTTTAATTTACTTACTTTTTTATTATTATGTAAAATTTCTATGTCAGCATCTGTCCTCCTCCCTAATTATTTTATTTTTAATTTTAGTTATATTTTGAAATGTGCCTATTCCATGACATTCAAAAGCCAAAACCCACTGAACTAGGGATCCTTTCCAGATTTAATTTTTAAAATTTTCAGTGGTGCAGACTATTTGTTTCCCTTCCCACCAGTAGTGAGGATAGATGAATACAAACTGCCATTTGTCATAACAAAGATGCTTTCTGGAGCTTGGTGAAGAATTCCTTCTGGTTTGCTCCTAAAGTCTCAAAGGCTGTGTCTTCCTTGGCAGAGTGTATAGTTGAGAGACAGTGTTGTTATTGTTTGGCTGATACAATCCCTGGCAAGAATTTAGATATATTTATTTGAAGTAGCAGAACAAAGCTTTTTCACCAGTGGCCACACAAATATACAAAGCTGGAGCTTTCAATCCATTTGTTAGTTAATTATATATGGATATTTTGGGTGTTTGGAGATTTGCTTATGTGTGCATACTGATGGTCATTAGAAAGCCACTCTCCCTCAGACATTAGATTTTATAGATTCACATAAAGTATGAATTGCATATTTTAACAAATCCAACATATGAAAATCTATATTGACGAGCATCACTTGATGAAGGAATTTATTTGTGGGTGGCTTCAAAAGACAAAATTCTTCAATGCGTTTCAAATGAATTGATTTATACCACCCTAAAATTTATTAGCAAAAATTTAGGTCCATACCAGTTGCATACTGTGTGGTACACACATATGTATGTTTGGGTGTCTCTAGCACCTAGGAAACCCTCTAGTATTGTTAACAACTAACCATTTGACAATACAAGTTACTTATGACTTGAGCCAAGAAAACCAATCAGACTAAAAATTAAAGATCTGCCTTTCTTAGCTTTCATATTATTTTCTCAGTGATGACAATGAATAAATGATCCAAGTAGAGTACACATGCCTCTCACTAAATTGACAATGTTGCATTAAGAAGATGTTTAATTTTATATAACATTTATGCAATTTAAAGTTTCTTTAAAATAAGTAAATACATATATATATATATATATATATATGTATATATATATATGATGTTTAAAGACTTATAATCCCTTGTTTGCTTTATGGGCAAGGGATCTTTGTTTTCCCAAGTATCCAAAAACTAGATGTTCCTAATTCATTCAGATACTCAACTATTATGGAAGACTGATCCATGGTAAGAAGATTCTTGAGGTATTTATTTGTAAACTTGCCCAAATTGTTTGCTTATGTACAATGGCCAAGGTATATTTCCAAAGACCAGAATACCAATATCTTCTCTCCTGGGCATCTCTTTCACAGTATTAAGGGGAAATTCAAGGAAAGAAAAAATTATATTTTCTGAGAACCTACTATCCTACTATGTTCTCAGAACTTTTGCATATGCTATCTCATTGAATCCTCAAACAATACAGGGCAGAGCAGAAATTAGCTGTCATATGTGAAGAAGTCCATGTTGTTTCCATTCTACTATTGCCTCAAAAGAAACAGATTTTGGTATCTAAAGGTTTTGGGTAAACATAGGAATAGAGCAAAGTAATCCAGATGATCTTGACGGATGACTCAACCAGGGTCTATTAAATCCCAGAGGTTTTCTCTATAGCCTCAACTGTTGTAATCAGCATAATAATAATTGAGTCATGAGCCTTTTATTTATTAAATCCCAGGTTAATACAAAGCACCCAATATATCCTGTGTCTTCAGTTTCTTACTTCTCCTATACTCAAAGCCAAAAGTTTCCTTCTTTTCCTCTTTAAACAATATTCTATCCTTTGTAGACTCTCTCCTCTCAAGAATGCCTATAGAGTGACTTATGGTCAACAGAGGATCTCCTCATTCATTTGTTTCTCTAAAGATCAGTACATGGGTATTTTACATTTCACTTTCAGTGGAGAAGGGCCAGATTGCTCCTTTCTTATCTTTTGGTTTTGTTCCCATACATATTTCTACTACTCCACTCAGCTTTCCCAGGTATAATATAGGACTGGCCAAATGTACAGTATTAATCCTTAATCAAATCTTTGCAGTCTAAGTCATTTTTGCCATGTTTACAATTTCTCACCTATGCAACCATACCTGATGTATAAAAGTGAGCTCAAGGCAATTCTGACCTCCTTCCATAGCTACAAGGCTTATCAAGGTCTCTTTCCAAAAAATTTGTAATCTTGAATGGAAAGGCAACACTGATTCACCTAATACCAACTTTCTAGAAAGTTTTACAAAATTCCATTGCTAAGACCCCGTGAGCTATCCTAGTTAATATTCTTCCAGAGATTTAGTTCAGTATTTGACTGAGTTCTATGGGCAATGAAAACATGCTTCCAATATATCACCATTTGTGGTTAAATTTTAACCAAAGCCTGTTTTGATTACTTGCAACCAAATACATCAGAACTAATACATCTCTTAAGTCCTGTTGTGATTTCATATCCTGCTAAATGGAGCTGAAAAACAGAAAGGAAATTTCCTATCCTTTTTACTTCTATTCTTTAAAGCCCAGAATCTAGAGTTAGCTCTAAACTGCCAGCACCATGATAATTTTACCCAGGCCCTTTACCCTTTACCCTTAACCTTTGTGTCCCAGGGACCAAATGCCCTTTCCAAACTCCAAATGATAGCTCTGACAGTATGGCATCTTTAATACTGCCCACAATTGGAAAGGACTTAGGTCAAGAAGAGGCTTTTGTAGTTCTTCCTTGACTCCTCAAAGAAGGCTAAGCTCTCAGGTGATGTTACAGGTTAGAGAGAAAGAAAGATGGTGAAACTTTAATATCCCTTCTGAACCTTTCCATTTCTTTGACAGCTTCATTACATGACATTGACTGGGGTCCTCACTGAGTAGAAAGAGAAAGGTCTAAGGGTAAAAGGGAATCAACAATATTATCAATTGTTCCTTATTCCCTTCAAAATATCAATCACCTCATGATTTTGTCATGCCCAATATTCAATAGCACTTAATTGACCCAGCCCAGTTAATAGTACATTTCTAAATCACCTCTCAGGCAATTGCAGTTGAATAGATGGACCACATTATGCATGCTGCATTGATTTGATAAGTTTCCACTTCAGAGTGTGACTTTTCCCATAACCTATCTATAGCTACATTCTCTAAAGACTGCACTGGCACCCTTACTCTTTCTAGGTCTTGCCTCTGCTTTCTTTTATGCTGATGCCATTTCTAGGCAGTTTCTTCCCTTAAGTGGCTAAAAAGGTAAAACGGCTGCCAGAAACTCCAAGTTTATATATCGTAAGTAAAGGTTGGCACAAAGAATCATTCTCTGGTAACAATAGTTTCACCAAAGTCCAGAGTTTGAAGCTCATTTTGCCAAATAAAACCATGTGCCCATCTTTGAACCAATCACTATTGTTGATGACATGGAATATGTTAATTGACTTAAGTCACATGACCTTGCCAGGAGTTGGGATTAGGATCAACTCAAATTATATGAATTAAGAGTTGGAATATTGCCACCAGAGAAAAGGAAACAGAAACCAAGCAGACCAAAATATAATCACCTGGGAGTGGTGGAGGGGAGGGGATAATTGAGTGAGAATTCCTTGTTTTAGGGGAGGAACTGTTCCTGATGTACCAAGTTGAAATTTTGAGGTTATGAAGTATCAGAAGCATTATCAGGTATGGTGGTAATATAATGTAATATAAAATAAAATAAAATAAAATAATATAAATAATATATGATATAAATGTATAGCTTATTTAATTAAATTCATATTTATATCCTCATTTCTCTGTATATTTCTCAGGTAAGGGGCCAACTTTTAGTTCTTGTTATAACTCAGATTCATCATGTTTTTTGTGTTTTTCAGCCAGCCTGAGAAATCAACACTAGGTATAGCAGCATTTTTATCATTTATATGACCTGTGATTCAAATCTGTAACTTCTGAATCATTATTTATAACATAGTCTATCTATAAATGAGGCAAATACTAAAAAATGTACCATATAAGAATACAAATATAAATATGTATATATACATACTATGTATATATACATATGTCTAGATGTGCATGTGTATATACATTCCTTTATGCACTTGTGTGTGTGTATATGTGTGTATGTATGTGGTCAAAGAAATCAAATTAAAGAACAATTATAAGGGAAAATGTTTGGTGTTCTCCTTTCACATGGGAAGCATTTGCAAAGCATCATTTGTCTAAATCACCCTCTAAACTCCATCTTCGCATGTTTTGTTTACCTGGACCTAAACAGATGAAAAATCTACCAGACATATTTACGTGTTCTAGTTAATTGGCTTCACAGTCATTTATTTACTTACATCTCAAACTATCCTGAGAGATTTTTTAAATCATTCCTTGTATTTGGTTCTCTGTCACCTATTCTTAAGAATTATAAAATAGATTTTCCTCAGTAATAAGGAAAGATGAGTTCATTTCTTCTCTCCATTTCCAGGGAGAATTATACTTACCTCTTGTCTCTTCTCATAAAGCTCCAGAGCTTTTAAGCTGCTTTCTCCCACCTTCAAAGCTCATCCCCAAATCTCAGTTCTTACAGGAAGTCTTTTTTCAGGAATATCTATAATCCCAGACAAAATCAGATAACACTCACCTTCACAAGAGATAACCCTTTATATGTTGTGACAACTTGAAGCTTTCTATGGACCCCGAAAAAGATCATGTTCTTGGAGCTAATCCATTCCTGTGGGTATGGAAACTTTAGATTGGATTGGATTCAGTTGGGGGGTGGGCTTTGGGTTGCTTCAGTGAAGCATGACCCAGAGTGGGTCTTGATCCTCTTGCTGGAGTCCTTTATAAACAGAGGACTGAAAGCAGCAGACACACAGAAAAGAGCAGCAGAGACAGAAACCCCAAGCAACTGAGAAAGAGGTCCCAGAGGTCAGAGGTTAGAATCAGCAGAGCACAGGGCATGGAAAGAGGCCCCTGAGAGGCTGAAAAAGATACCTGGAGGAAACGGGAGAGATGAGCCATATGCCTGATTTCCCACATTTGAGCTTAGGCAGAGAGCTTTGCTTGATGCCTTGGTTTGAGCAGAGTTGCCATTATGCCTTGTCATGTGCCTAATAGCCCACAGCTGAGCTCAGAGAGATCATCTTTAGAAGACATCAGCAATAAAATAATTTACAGTATTTTCGTCTCAATTTCTAGTGAAAAATTTTACTAAAAAATCAACCACAGCCTACCTTTGGTGAGACAGCATCTCTGATGATGCCTTCCTATGGACATTTTCACAGTCTCAAAACCGTAAGCTTTTAACCTAATAAATTTCCATTATAACAGCCAACCCATTTCTGGTATATTGCTCCCAGCACCTTATAGCAAATTAAAACATGTCAAATGACATGTTGTCTGCCTGCAAGTCAACAGACAAGCAACTTCTTATGGACTAGCTCTTCTATTCAGTACTTAATCAATCATGAAATCAAGAGATTTTTCATCAAAGAGAAATTAAAATCAAAAGGCAAAAAGGGTGAGGTTTCATATTCTTACAACCCGTTGTGTCTACTTTAGCCTACAAAATAACCCTTAGGATCTGTAGTCACTCTTATAGTCTCAAAATTTTGTTTGCTTCCAAGAAATAAGGTAGTGGACCTGATGCTGAGAAGAGGGCAGTACTTTGAAGTTAAAGTCAACATCTGCATAGATTGTTTTTCCCTCCAGATCACAAACACATCTTTCTGCTTTTGCTTCGCCTAACCCTATAAGCATCAAAAGAGGACCTGTGAAACAAACTTTTCTTAAGTCCCACGAGGGTTCTCTCAAAATTTGTTTCAATCTTAATCTTTACTGGAAATTATTTTTTAAATACTCTGAATATTGCTCTCAATTACAAACCTTCACCTGTGGTTTGTGTGTCCTTGGGCTCTATTGTTAACCAGGCAAGTTGCCTTAAGTCAAGTCACATTTCCTCCAGCTCTTTCTTGTACACAATGTTCACTTCTACCACGACCCTGGAGGGAGGATTTTAACACTCTTACTAGTGCAGGCTCACTAAAGCCTTGCACCTGAAAAAAGAACAGCTGGATATGGAAGCTCTGGTTAAACGTCAGCTTTAAATCTCATCTTTCAAAATTCAGGAAAAGGAAAGAAAAACTGCAATATTCATTATCATTTCAGGTTAATGAATACAAGAATTCTAAATGAACTTAAAAACATCTGGAGTTGGTTATTTGGCTAACTCCACCAAATACTATTTTGGACTCAGTTTTTACTCACATCAGGTTAGATTAGAAATTTTGGAGTAAGGACTGGGTACGGAGGACTGATAGAGTTATCTGGATAAGTTAATTTTATATTTTATCATCACTGAGGGATAAAATCTCACATTTTATTAAAAATCCATTACTCTAAATATAGCCATTTGCTTCTCATTAGTTTACATTTAAAATTTTACATTCTTAATTCCAGCTGAGGAAACTAAAATAAAGGCATTTTTAATCCATACATACAGATTTTTATTATTTTTTTCTATCAGAAATACTTTGTTCAAATTCAAAAAAATATTTGTGATATTAAGAACTTGCTTTGTGCATAGCACTGTCAGGGATTGACTGTGTAATCTGAAGTTGTCTTAGTAAAAATGTGGGCAGCAAATAATATCATATTGCAACAACAGCAATATTTATGACTTCTATCACTGCCTCTATTTGTACTGAGTTTCCCAACATTCACCGACATATGCACTTATGTTTCAGGGAGGAAAAAAGATCAGTGAAGGAAATAAGTCTGGTGTGTGTTATTTTTAACTTCATTTTACAGATGTGGAAATCAGAAAGATTTGCCCAAGGAAGTGGTAGAGACACTGTTGCACAGAAGGATGCAAGAACATATCATCTGAATGAAAATGCTGTGTTTTCTCTATGACACCCCCAACCTGACCAATGACTATGCAAGGTCATCAAGTGCTTAAAAAAGCACCAAGAATAAATGTTAGAGCTGTTCAGAGGTGAGAAGCCATCACTGGGCTGAAGGTAGAAGAGGTAGACAAGATTTAAGGAGGCACTCACTTAAGTGTGAGCTCTGCACTAGGTTTGGACAGAGAATAAGAAGAAAAAGAGCTCTCTTATCATAGGAGGAAAGCATGAGGATGAGTGGAGAGTAGAGAAACCAGTTTGAATGGAAGATTCAGTAAGATGATTGTTCAAATAGGGAAGATAAGTGTTCAAATAGTAGATGATGAGGTTGAAAAAGTAAGTTCAGGCCATATTGTAGCAGGTCTTCAATACAGGCAAAGGAGATTAATCTGGGACAGTATTGTCCAACATAACATTCTGCTATGCTGGAAATATTCTGTTCAATAGAGTAGCTACTAGCCACATGTAACATTTTTATTTTAATTTTCATTAATTTAAATTTAAATAGCCACATGTGGCAATTGCTGCTCTATTAGATAGCACAGATTCTAGAAGTTTCTCAGAGAAGAGTCACTAAAACTTTTCAATTGAGAATGGTCAGAGAAAGTTTGTGTTTTGGGAAATTAAACTGACTGGCTAGATTTTTCTCCCAGGAGACATGAATAACAGTTTTTTTGAGACTATATAAATCTAAACTTGAATGGGTAAAGGCCAAAATTATGTGGGGTGGCAATAGAAGTGGAAGCAATGTATAGGACTTGTGTGTTTACTAGATATGAGACGCTAATTTTTCTTTTTTGGTGCCTGGAAGATGATGAAATAATTGGAAAAAAAATAAGTTAATAAGTACAGGCAACTGGGTTTGAGCTAAAGCTGATTTTATCGTTTTTAAACATCTTTAGAGGATCAAATGTCAATGAAAGCAGTATGTTAACTTGAGAGTGCTTTACAAATGCAAGAGATATTGAATTTGGTATTTGGTTGGAACAGTCTAGGAGAGAATTCACAGTAAAAGCTGGGAAGGAGCAGAACTAACATTCAATTCAGACTTCCCTTACTTCAAGTAGAGTATTTGTTTAATTGCACCATTTTTTAGTTTGTACTCTAAAAAAACATGAGAGAAAAAAAAGAAAACAAAACAAAGGATGCAGGATCAGCTCAAAATCAATGGGCTGATAGAAATCAAATCTTGAGGCTGTGGCTTCTATATCATGACCTTCATCAGTTAGTTTTTAGGTCTGTGACTGAATGAGATTTGACCTTATTTCCTAAGAATATTAAATTTGAAGAGCAGTGGTTGGAAAATGGCTTTGTCCAGGGCACTGTACCAAACACTGCTATAGCTACAGAGACTAATTCTCAGCCCTGAAGGAGTCTACAAATCTAATGAGGGCTCAAGCCAGGAGCACAGATACCTGCATTATGAGGAAGAATGTGTGGGGGCACATTGTTCTGTCTGAGTTTAAAGGAAGGCAGGAGAGATATCATTTCATAAAAGAAATTAAAAAATAACTTTAAGGGAAAAAAAACTATCATTTTACAAGTTAGCATAGATCACTTTACAAGGGCATATTCAGATCTAGGCATTTTAGACCAAGGGTATTCCAAGTAATGGATTAATTGTGAGCCACATTATTGTAGTGAGAATGTGAAGTGGTTTGAAGAAACTTAACTCGTCTTTTTTGAAGTCTAATCTTGTCTTACTGGGGAGAGTCTTGAAGGTTAGATACATTCATTCAACAAATATTTATTGGACATCTACTAAATACCAGGGGCTCTCTTGAGTTCTGACGGAAACAGTGATGAATGAAAGACAAGTTCCCCACCATCATGAAGCTTACATTTTAATGGGAAACAGATGGTAATCAAAAGTTTGTACATATAATTAGTTTTAATTGTGGTAAGTTTAGTTAGGAAAATAAAGATGTTTAAGTGTGTAACAGGGAATCCTGGCACCTTCCAATAAGTCAGGGAAGGGTTTCTGAGGAAGTGACTAATCCAAGATTGAAAGGTAGGCAAGAATTGGATATAGGTTTGGAGAATCATGGAAAGGAGGGCAGAACACAGGGGGATTATTCCAGACAGAGGAAATAGCATGTTGAAACTTCAGCTGGAGCAGTCTATAAAATTTAGATGCCTGTCCACCATATTCTGCCCCCTCCTTAGAATGGGCCTTCCTTCTTTATATCACTGCCTTCTAAATTAAAATATCCAGGGTTACATATATTCTACCATGGGGAAGCATGGATCTTTAAGATCAGACCTTCCTCAAATCTGAAGAAAGCATATAAAGGTCCTAGATAACCAAAAGGAAGTAACTATCTTCAAAAGCAACTACATTTAACATTCTAGAAGTCATTACTTCTTTTAAGCAAAAGAGACCCATGTATAGAGTTGTATTTGAGGAAATAAATCTGGATATCATGTGTAGGCTAACAGATATATAGGAGAAATCTGTTAGGAAGCTTTTGAAATGGCTTAAGGAGGCAGTACATGTCTGAACTAGAGTATAGCAGTAGAAAAACTGTGACATGTATGAGGGACATTGTGGGCAAGAGCACCCAGATCACAATTTTAAAATGAGAATGGGCATAGATGACTCTAAGATTTCAAACTTGGATAACTATGAGAATGGAAGAACCAATAAGATAAATATTCCACATTTTCTGAGGTGCTGTTATGATGTCCAAGTGAAGTTTCTTGAGCTTAAGAAGAAGATAAGGACCAGATAAATAGACGTTGCTGTTGTTTGAAAAGCAGGGGGTGGGGGCACTTCTAGGATGTTTCCTTCCTTGTGACTGAATCCCTCCCATTCTTACACTCACTTGTCACCAAGGGATGTAGGTAGTTTTTCTGATTTTTAAATGTGGGAAGAATAAACTTGGCATGCTTGGCCATGCTTTACCCCTTTTCTCCTTTGGACTCAGTACATGTTATCTTGCTTTCAAGTACTTTCCACAATTCTGGTACTTGTCCTGGCTGCTACAGGGTGAGGAGTTGGGAATTATAGCTTTTGTAGGATCAACATCAAGAGTCTGCATTTTTGTGTGTGTGTTGGCTGGGAACATTGGAAAGTAAAGCAAGAATAATTGGGGGCAGCAACATAAACATATGGAGTGATGGAGAATCCGGTGTTGCCAGAGCAAATGGTTTTGGGCTTTGAATTTTATGTGTGGGCAAGATGTTTTGACCTTGGTTGTTTTGGGAAGCTTATATTGAGTTAGCTGCAGCCTGACAAAAGCTTAAAATTTTGGGTCAAAGATGTTTTGCCTTTAGTGAGTGACCTCAGTCTGTGGTAATTTTGTCTGCAGCCAAGTGGGGTATTTTATACAGGACCTAAAGGGCCTCAGACAACAAAGGCGTTCAGACCACAGTAAAGGCACTCTGTCAAAGCAATCAGCTGGTAAATGTACATATAGGAGGCTCAACAAATGTGTGAGGACGTTCTAGGTTGTGTTAGAAGACTCCAGCCAAGAGGATGCCAGCAAACTGCTGACTATTTTAGCAGTGTCAGGTAGCTTCTGTGTGGGGGCCACTGAGGTTTGCTATATAGGCATAGATAGTATGACCTGGCATTGTAGGCTAGATGTAGAGGCTGTTACATATGCTCAGCTAACTTTCTTTTCTTTCAGATACCATGAGATCTCATTTCCCAGTGTCCCTTGCAGTTAGCTGTGCGCATGTGATTGAGCTTCAGCCAGTGGAATATTGAGTGGAAATGATGGTGTACCATTTTCAGGCCTGGCTTATGAAGACCTTCCTCATCTCATTCTTCTTGCCTTATTTTCCTCCATCTGCTTTGAAGGATGAACAAGGTGACCTTGGAAACCACCTAGTGAAGGTAGTGGGAATATAGAGGAAAATTAAAGTTGAGCTAACACATACATGGATCTTACTCCTTCAGAAATAGTAAATTCTTAGGACCTAATTTCACCTCTTGCTGGTAGATTTATTATAATTGAGATTAAGTGTACAGTTTATGAATTTTAGATAGGTGTAGACTGATAGCATCCTAACTGAGGGTGAAAAAAAAGCAGAATTTCTTCATCTACCATCCTTCACTCAATCACCAAGGAAATTCTGCAGTTGTTGTCATTTGTTTCTTTTTTAAATACCAGATTAATGGGTTTATAATTTTGCATAGGGTAACTGCTCTTGGAGCTGGGGATTGTATTGACTGAAAAAATTACTTGGTGTGAGGCAAGTACTGTAATATTCTTGGATGTCTGGACTTTGTGACTGTGAGACAAGAAAAAAAGCAATAATAAGACATCATTGCACACCTAAGAATGGATAAAATGAAAAAAAAACTGTCAACTATTGAAAATGATGTGGAACAACCAGAACTCTCAAATATTGCCATGGGAATGTAAAATCCTACAACTATTTTGGAAAATGGTTGGCAGTTTCTTACAAAATTAAACATTCTTCTATCCTATAACCAGGAATTATACTCCTAGGTATTTATCCAAGAAGGATGAAAATATATGTTCACAATAATCCTTGTACAATAATGTCCATAGTGCCTTTATTCATCATATCCAAAAATCTGGAAAGAGCCCAGGTCTGCATCAACAGGAGAATGGATTTAAAGAAACAAAATAACTGGTATGTTCATATGTAGAATACAACTCAGTAATAAAAAGGAATGAACTGTTAATACACATCACACACAGATGAATCTCAAAAACATTATGCCAAGTGAAAGAAGTCAGAGGTTAAAGAGGGTAAACTATTTCACATATGTAAATTTCTAGATCAGGCAAACCCGACCTCTTCTAAGAGAAATCATAATAATGGCTGCTTCTTGGGGGCAGGGATTCATTGGTTAGTGGTACATGGGAACTTTTTAGAGTGATGAAAATACTCTGTGTAAATAGAGGCATGAATATATACATTTGTCAAAACTCATCGAACTGATTGAACCGCAACTTAAAATCTGTGCATTTCACTATATTCAATTTATACCTCAATAAAAATTTAATTAATAAATCAGGAAGAGTTTTTGACTCTTCTTTCTGTTGATGTTTAGTTCATGAGATCAATGGAATTTTATTTCGAATTTAATGCCATTGGTTTTAAATTTTCCACCTGAAAGTTTGATAATATGGGGGAGATTATATTCACACTGGGACACTACATATTGGGATTTTATTACTGGAGAATCTTTGTGATTTTTAATATATGGGTGTCCTACTGTTTTCCTTTAATTTTATCAGAGATCCTCTGACATGCTATGTTGGAAAATATGACTGGATATAATTTGAGATGGGTTAAATTAGATAAGGAGGAAAATTTCAGCCTTGGGCATAGAGCCTTCTGATCAAAATCTACACTGACTGCTAAGCTAGGAGGATACTCAAATTGAGGAGGCCTGCGCTGGTCCATAACTGCTGTGAGTGAGCAAGGAATTATGAAATTAAGTTAGCAAAAACATTAGGCTCTCCTTTTCAGCCAGCTTTTAGCAGTAATAAAGGTGATTTTTTTCTCCATCTCTGGACTCTTGTCTTATATCTCAATTAAGAATTTGGGTAAAGTGGAGAGGTAGAGATGTTTCTTTAGAGGTGATACTTAAAATCAGTAATATTCAAATTGTCCATGGATAGAAAGAACAGAGAAAAACAAAGGGGGCTGAGAAAGAATTCTTAAAGGAATTCTTATAAAGGATCTGAAAGAAGAAAAGGAGTTAGTGAATTTAATAGAGAATGAGTAACAGAGAGGTAGGAGAATAGAGAGTTAGAGACATCAAAACATAAGCTTCAGGAAGATCAAGTAAGCCAAGTTCAATGATGCAGAAATCTAAGAAGATGACAAATGAGAACTGCAATGCTGTAAAAGATATATGTTCAATTACAAGACACATGGCCATCTCCAAAAAGCCATGAAATACACAGTCATTGTTATTACTAGAATGTAATCATTCTTAGAATGTAGGATCCTGTAGCAGTTTGGCATTGTTTATGAATTCCAAAAATAGGTATTAGTTTGTGTTTGTAAACTGGTCTGTTCCTCTGGGCGTATTAGATTGTATTAAATTCAGAGGTTTCACTTTTACTTGATTAAATTATGATTAGGGCTTTAATTTGGCCATGTCAGTAGGAGGGTGAGGGGCAGGAACACACAGAGAAAATGACTTGGCAGAGGAGAGAGTTTTAGTTTTTGATGCTGGAGCCCTGGGGAGAAAGTCAAGCTGTTCACCTGATAGTTTGTAGCTGAAGAGACCAGGACCCTGAACAGCTGAGAAAGCCCAGAAAGAAATGAGCCCATGGAGAAAGACAAGCCTTATGCTAATCTACAGCTGAGAAGGAGCTGGGACCATGGATCCTTAGTAGGAAGAGGAAGGCTGAACTCTCACAGAGAACGGCAACCATCTTGCTCCAACACGTGGCAACAGACGTTGATGAGGGAAGTAACTTAAACTTTATGGCCTTGTAACTCTAAGCTTCTACCCCAAATAAATACCCTTTATAAATGCCAACACATTTCTGGTACTTTGCATCTCACCCCTTTGGCTGACTAATACTGTTCCTCAAGGGACAAGATAGTGTGCAGTTCATTTTGGGTGCCTAGCCCCCAGTTGTCAATGAAAAACGTATTTGTGAAATAAATGTTCTTATTTTTCCTTACCACAATCTTGAGTATATATTTTTACTCTTCCTGTTTTATAGCAAAGGAAAGCAAAATACTTGACTATGATCACCAAGTTAATGGCAGAACCATACTCTTGATAGTTGGTACTAAACTCTGTCCAATGGTGGTAGACACTCAAATCTCATGTCCCTCACCCCCTTCACCTCTCTTCAAATGTCAACTTCTCAGTAAGTCCACTGCTCACAACACCACTTCAAATTAGACTTCCTCTCCTGCCCTTCACCCTGTTCTGTTGTTCTTCACAGCACTTAATACTTTCCAACATTTTACAGAATTAACATATTTATTTTATTTTTAGTTTATTATTGATCTAGAATGTAAGCTAGAATGGAGATTTTTTTTTTTTTTTCTGTTTTGTTTACAGATATATTCCAAAATGCCTTCAACAGTGTCTGGCTTTATGTAGATGTTTAAAAAGTATGTGTTGAATGAATTAAAAGTTGCAGCTCTTTGGAATCATAAGGAATTAAAACAAAGCACACATTTTTATTCACAAAGTTTAATTAGGTTTTAGAAAATAAATAGAAAATAATTCTATCATTTTTACCTTTCAATATGTTAAAATCCCTAAACCCTATCAATGAATTAAAAATTAGTTGTAGTAATACTACTTTATAGTAAGTTATGAGCTATTTGACAGAAACTGATTCTAAAACATAATATATGTTAACATATGTAAAGTGGGTAGTGACTGATTTTCAAAACATTATTCATACATGTGTGACTTTAATTAGGAAGCTATAATAGATACATTATGAATTTTCATGAAGAAAAAGCCAGCATCTGGACTTGAGATTCTACACAAAGAGAAAGCTGGTTTCCTTTCTCCTTTTCCAGAGCATATAAAATCCAAATTTCCTTCAGTTGGAATTTCCTCAAAATAGAGCAAAATAAAACCCTAAACTATAAAGTTAATAAACTTGAACACCACCAGTTTTAATGTTGGTAATTCAAAGATTGTGAAAAAGGACAGAATTATTTAGTTTTTTATTTTCTCACAGAACATTAAAGATAAAATATTTCAATAACCTGTAAACTCCTGTTTTGCACATGTATTTTTGTAAAAGATATGCATTTGTAACAATGTATTTCTCTGAAGTTCACCTGTTTTACTTTTTCTTTTAAATTATTATCAGTTGTAAACCTTCCTAGATTTGAGTTCCTTAACATTGTCAAAAATCACTCACTCCAAAAACGTTTTTCTCCAAAATTCTAGAAAATATTTTTAAAGATCTGGATTCTATATTAAACCCTCATAAGAATTTTCTTCCATGTATAAATGGATTTTGCCATCTTGTCTACTTTTAATTCACTAACATACCTCCTTAGCTCCTAGAGCAGTTACACGATGTCTTACATAATATGAACCTTACTAAATGTCTTGTAATCATTGCTTTAATTTGCCATCTCCCAAAAAACTTTGAAAAGTTCTTAGAGGACAATAAGCTACTGAACACATTTATCCCCTACCACTTCTGTTATTAAACATATAATAAGCATTCAAAATATATGTGACAAATTGGAGGTTATTTGAATATTCCCCATTCATTGCAAATAGCTATACATACTTACACAAAATGATGGATTATTGTCAATCTTTAAGCCAAGTAAATGTATAATTGGTTGCTTCTGCATCTGATAAGTTAGTTTTCAGAAGTCAAAAACTTAATTTTTTCCTTTTTGTAAATATTAAATAATTCAATCTTGCTTCTTTTTGAAACTACTGAAATAATTACCTATAATCACTGATACATACATATTTATACACTAGTACATATACATCTTCAACTATTTGCCATTTATGTGCAAATATATTATGCATTGTGTTAGAGACTTTAGCACGTTTTCTTTTTTATTCCTTACAATTCTTATAAGCATCATTATCTTCACATATGGATGAGAACACTGAGGCTTAGAGAAGTGTAATTAATTGGCTAAGGTTTTACTGGCAATAATGATCAAGTTGAGAGCTAAATGCAAATCTTGAGAACCCAAATTCAATTACCTTCACAATATAGCACAGCTGACTCTTTACAACAAAATTGTACCTTCAAGTGGAACAGCTACTACTGGTGTATATTTAGTGTGTATATAACATGACAGTGCATATTAGCGCCTTCTCTAAATGCAAGCAAGCACCTCGAAATGCATATATAGTAATAGACACAGTCAAATGTCTGTGTTTCTTGGCTAGACATTATCTACACCAAGTAAAAAAGAGTTGCATTTGGCTATTTCAAAAGTGGTTCCTACTTGGGACAGAAAAGCCAGGATTATTTTTATGACAGGAAACATCAAATAATCTTAATTCATCATCTATTCCTTTAATTCGTTCATAATGATTTTCCTCTCCTGAATTTATGTTATATTTATATTTATTGCTTAGCAATAAAAATTTATTTCATAATCTAAGTTCACCTATGTAATATTTAAGTTATCCAATATTGGCCATACTTTAGGCATATGACAGATAATCGAATATTTGCTTGATTCTATAAATGATTTTTCTCTAAACTAAGACAGGTCAGTTAAAGTGCACCATCGAAACCACACTGGTTTATATCACTGATTTCAAGAGAGCTTTCATCCAGGTTGTTCAACTATATGTTTCCTTTGACTGTTTGGCATCTCCAACTTTAGTGCACCTTCAGGAATTAGGAAAATTAAGTTGAATTCTCAGTTTAATATAGTTGCTCCATGAGTAGCCTTCACAATAAATGTCAGAATTTACAAATTCACAAACCCCTCCATACAGAAACAGGGTTTATGACAGAAAATTCTTCAGTTTTTGTTTTGTTATTGCCATCTACAATTGAACATGCCTACTGTGGAGTCTGCTGTTTCCGTGAGGCTAAAGGCTACTGGCTTAGGGGTGCATTTTTGGGTTAGGCTCCTAATCTTTGATTTATCTTCAATTCTGAGACAACAAGCACAGAAGGGGTCTGGTTTACATCACAGAATCAGGACAAAGGCTTTAACCTGCAGTTGCCTACTTTGTTTCTACTGTTCAAAGACCAATTTCAATTTTAACTCATCTTTTTTCCCTTCTCATTACAAAGTTGTTTCGATTATTGGAGAAGTGATGGTGGTGCTGGTGTGTGTGTGTGTGTGTGTGTGAGTGTGTGTGGAAAGAAGGGGCCGGTGGGAGAGGGGAATGAGAGGCAGCCTACATGGGCTGCATTTGTTAATCTGTTTATAAACCTAACAGATTTTTAAACTGAAATTTGGCCAATGTTAATTGTACATGCAGAATTCACACTGGGAAAATCTCCTTGGGGGAAAAAAAAGACAGAGAGCACAGCCGGCCTGTTATGTAAGATGTTTATTTTCATCCAACCCAACCCACCATAGGCTGAAGAGAAAAATAGGCCAGCGCTTCCGACCAGTGACATCACCTCAGCGTCAGGAGAAAGTGGGGAAGGCTGATACCATATTGTTAGCAAAGAGGACAATTTCCTCTTATGATCATTTTTCCTTGCAGAAAACTTTATTTCTGCAGATACTGATCTCTTCTCTCTTTGATGTTTATTTCTTCAAATTCTGTAGGAACAGTGAAGCTACCTAGATTTCAGTTCCTGTATAACGCACATAAACACTTATTTCAGTACTTGTTCTCCTGGTCTCCAAACTTTAAAAGACTGGATTGTTTTAATAGAACATTGATTATCTTAAGGAAATCATGTGTGTGTGGACGTGGTAGAGGACAATTACCTTGATATTGAATTTTTATGTGATATTTTAATAGTGCTGGGTAATTTGTAGAATGCCTCCTTTTCTTAAACTGCTTCACACATATATTTGAGTAGCTGAGCATCACATTTGTTTCATGAACACTAAGAATTAAATGTACGTTTTTTTAAAAAAAGGGTTTTAAGCAGCTCATCATCTGTGTTACAATGAAAACATTGTTGCCATTTAAAAGGGGTAAAGTGTATGAAAGTATGTGTGTGTGTATCCAAATTTTCCTATTAATTCAAAATTAAATGCAAACTAGAAACATTGCTTATATATTATAGAGACCAACACAGCTATATTTAAAATATACCACAATAAAATAATCATTTATGGTTTTCCTTACAACAGCCTTGGCCAAATTTCCTCTTTCTGTTAAGGAGCAATCTTCAGGATCATTCTAATTCAACCATGTTTTATTATTGTATCTGCCTCTTCTTGCTTCATTCTCCCTCTAGAGGAAATTAGTGAGTATTACAATTTAAACTTAAAATTGAATATACCAGCAGTTCTAATTTAAATACAATCATGAGAATAATTCCTTGACTTCATTTATATTCAATTTAACTCAGTCCTAGAAGCCATTATCATAAGTAGCTCTAAGTTTACAATACTTTTTTTCCTTTTCAGCCAGAGTATCATTGTCTTCAGTGGTCTTATTTTGTATAGCAAAACCAAACTTCTAACCCTGGTGAAGAGGAGTTTCATTAAGAAAGACGGATATACTGAAAGGTTAGGATTTCAGCTCCTCATGCAGTGAATGGTATGTATCTGTGACTTCAACAGTCTTGTTATGTTCTGGGATTCACATTACATCATCTGCTGTGTGGTCTTGGGGGGCACTGGATACTTTTTAAAATTGTATAAATTGGATATAACAATTAAAAAGAGGTTCATATAACTTGCAGATATGACAATCAAATATTAGGATTTGAACAAAAGAGCCATACGCATTCAGCCTGAAGGGTATAAGAAAGGGCTACCTCCTCTGCTATCCTAGTGTCCTGGGGATACAATAACAAAGTACCACAAATGTTGTTTAAGATGGCTTAAAACAACAGAAATTGATTGTCTCACCGTTGTGGAGGCTGTTGCCTAAAATGTGTATGGAAGAATCCTTCTTTGGTTCTTCCTAGCTTAGATCTCTGCCTCAGTCGTGACAGCACTTTCCACTTTATGTCTGTTGTGTCCAAATTCTCCTTCTTATAATGACATTAGTCATATTGGATTGGGCCTCATTTAATTAATAACATCTTCAAAGACCCTATTTCCAAATAAGGTCAAAGTCACAGGACAGGGGGTTTGGACCTGAACTTATCTTTTGAGGGACACAACTGGACGCCAACACCTGCTTTCTAGAGACGTGAATGGCTTGATTTGAGGAAGCTGGCTAACCACTCAGTGCCTATTTTCTCTGTCTGTAAAATAGGAGTAGTTTTATCTATCTCCATATTGTGAGGATTAACTGAAGCTATGTACAGTACCTAGCACTGTGACTAGTTCAGAGAAAATTCCCTTTCTCTTTCTTTTTTTTAAAAATAAAAATCCCCTGGCTCAGGCTGAGAAGTAAAAATGTAAAAATTAGTAAAAGCCTTCCAAGAGATCTCCCTCATTCCTTGATATAGCCTTTTCTATGCAGACCTTTCTTATTTTAACTCTCAGAGACTGGTCATCATTTTTTCTCCAAAATGTTGCTGTAGCACTTATGCAGAAATGCCAGTAGAGGATGACAATGTATATTATATCTGCATTTTTAAATTTTAGAAAATTATTTTTGAAACTATTTACAGGAAGGTGGGATTATGCAGAAATTTTTCTTTTCTCTGTACTGTTTGCATGAAAACATTTTAATGGAAAATACACGTGGTACAATTTGATAAGGAACAAATAAAGTGAAAAGTCCTCCTCTCACTCCCTGTGGTGGCTTGGAACTATGTAGCTCAGAAAAACATGCTTTTAATCATTATCCATTCCTGTAGCTGTGAACCCATTGTACATAGGACCTTTTGATGAGGTTACTTCAGTTAGGGTGTGGCCCAGCTGAATCAGAATGGGTCTTAATCCTAGTATTGAGGCCTTATAGAGAAGGGACAGAAAGAGAAAGCCACCAGAAGCAAGAAGCCATGAGCCAACTGAACCCATGAGAGAAAGGAAAATAAGCTGAAATGTGCATTGCTATGTGATGGAAAAGCCAAGGACCAAGGATCGCTGGCAGCCAGTCCCAGAATTCCACAGTCTTCTGAAAGAAAGCATCTCCTTGATAACGCCTTGGTTGTGGACTTCTCCTAGCCTCAAAACCGTGAGCCAATAAATTTCCACTGTTTGGGAAGCGGCTGTGGCTCAATCAGTGGGGCTCCCGTTTACCATATGGGAGGCCCCGGGTTCAGTTCCCGGGGCCTCCTGGTGAAGGCAAGCCCACCCGCGTGGCGTGGTTAGCTGACCCAGTGAGCACAAGCAGCAAGGGGGGGATAAATGAATAAATAAATAAAAGATCTTTAAAAAAAAAAAATTTCCACTGTTTAAGCCAATCCATTTACAGTGTTTGTTTTAACAACCAGGAAACTAAAACCCTTCCAAACCTCAGTACCTTAGGTTCCTTCTCAAAGACAATCATTGTGGTTAATAATATAAATACGGGAATGTTTTACTACAAGGTGTTAAGAATGTAGAAAAATTAAAGATAACCATTGTTTGCAGTTTATCAGCTTCTAAAGCATGATGCATATATAAGCATATACACACACAGACATGTATGTAAACATTTTATTGCACACTAGCAATACATTATATAAACTTTTCTGAACATTGCTTTGCAGTAATGCTTAGTGGTTAGTAGGGAAGATTCTCAGGTCAGAGTGCCTGGGGTCAAATTCTGACATTTCTTTTTACTGTGTGACTTTTGGCAGATAACCTAAGCTTTCTGTGCCCCTGTTTACTCACTTATAAGATGGAATTTATAAAAGTACCCACTTAATAGGGTTATTGTGATTATTAAATGAGTTCGTATACAAAATGTACTTACAACATACCTGATGCAACATAAGCACCACACATATCTTCATTCTATTGTCAGTTAACAGTATATTTTAAGGTTTGTTCCTTAATGGCACCTAGACCATATCCTCATTCTTTTAAAAATAACATCGTGTTCCATTGTATGGATGTATCACGATTTTTCAACCTAGCACTCTGAGAGCACATTTAGATAATTTTCTTTTACTTTAGCAGAATCTTGGAACGCAATTTCCCTATGCACATCTGGAAATCTATTTCCTGTCAAAGGGGTTGTGCATTTTTTAGTTTGATGTAAATTACCTTATTTCTCTCCACAATTTTATATAATAATCATGTAAAATCAGAAAAGAAGCTATTTCCTTTCAATAGAGAGAGTGAGAAAAGAATGATTCTTTGTCCTTGTCTTTGTCCCAAAACAAAGTTTTTTTGACCCCACATTAAATTGAATAAATGATTCCCTCATTTTTGCCATGGAAGTATAAGTGATTAAGAATGGCATTTTATACCAACCATTTTATTAGGAACCAAAAGATTTATAAATTTTGCAGACTTTATTTGAATTCTCTCTAAGACTACCACTACAGAATATTGTGTTAGTACAATAAGGTGGGGTTTTTTTGTTTGTTTGTTTGCTTGTTTGTTTTGCAATAGCAGATCAATTTAAATTCTAGCACCTAAAGCTATACAAGGGACTTTCTAAACTTCATGGTCTGTTGTACATATTCAATAAAGTGACAACTGTGCAATACCACTTAGTATCTCAAAATCAGGAAAACATACTTTGAATTGTTTAAACACAATGCACGGAATTAAAAACAAAATTAGAAGTCCTCCACAGTTACACTAATTGTCAATTAAAATATTTACATTTAATACTTGATTTAACAGTCAGTAAGGGATATTGAAAGTGATTTCAGATTCTCATCCTATAAGTTGTACTCTACTGAGAAGCTTAGAGTAGGTATGTGACTGGACAGAGTGGGTACAACCAGGACCAGACGAGCGGGTAAAGCTCTACCACAGTTTCTGTAGCTTCCACCTTTTTTTTTTTTCTTTGTCAGTTAAAAGTGAACAGTGAGGGAAGTGGCTGTGGCTCAAGTGGTTGGGCTCCTGTCTACCATATGGGAGGCCCTGGGTTCATTTCATATGGGAAGCAAACTGGCCCATGCCCACAGAGAGCTGACGGCCGGCTCCCGTGGAGAGCTGGCACAACAAGATGACTCAACAAAGGGAGACAAGCAGACACAGGGGGAAAATGTGCAGCGAATGGACACAGAAAACAGACAGAGAGCACAAATGGTGAGGGGGGTGGGGATAAACAAATAAATTAAATAAATAAAAATAAATCTTTAAAAAAAGTGAACAGTGAGAATTAAATACTTATCTTTACATATACACAAGGTATGCTGTGAAAGCATATTTGTTTATAAACATAAAAATACTTCTTAACTAGTTTGATAAGAAAATAATGTATAAAGTATATAGCAAAAACATTAATCATATCTGACCCTGGACAAATCAATTCCATATTGTATATATTACATCAAACAAAAATCTTTTAGCTTTTTTTTTTGAATCCCTTATCCAGAAACTCTTGAAAAGAAAGGCAGACAGAAATTATTTATTTCCACCATTCACATGGCAGTGAAAAGAGTTAAATTTAAAAACCAAGAACAATGAAATGCTTACATCCAAAATGAAAAAATATGGAATGCTTCACGAATTTGCGCATCATCCTTGTTCAGGGGCCATGGTAATCTTTGTATCTTTCCAATTTTAGTACATGTACTGCCAAAGTGAGCACAATCCAATAAGGTTTTACCATATCAGTAGTAATAAAACTATGATTTTCTCTTTTTGATGCTTCTTTTAACATTAGCCAACCTTCAATTGTAGCCTTATTTGATGATTATCTTATTTAGGAAATTAAATAGGACTAGCATAACAACTAATATACATTATGTTTTAAAGACACTAATACTGGTAGTGGAAACTTGGAAAAAAATAATGAATCTTGTTTAAATGTTTCAAATGCAAAGAGCATTAACTTTCAAAAAGATAAATTTAACATAATTCTTCTGGGTTCTGCAGAATTTCCACCTCACTGCTGCTTGTCAGCCTCCCCGATCATACTAGGACAGGCACCGTTTGGTTTTTGCTTCCTCAACTTCTTCAGAGCAGATTATGTTTCATTCCTTTTATTTGTTCTTTTTTCTTTAGGCACACAAAGTATTACAAAACTATCTGGAACTCTGATTATGAGCTGTGGGGACAATAATCGCAAAGAATTGGGCTGAGATACATGTTCAGCAAGGGAGGATATCATCAGAAGCTCTCTATGGAACTGGGAAAAGGTTCTAGAAAATAGTCTGAGTCATTCCTATTAGGAGAGTTGGGGCGGAGAGCAGCTGTGCAAAATTAGTACCAGTATCTCTCTACCCTCCATTTTAAACTTTTCAAAAGATTTTCCTGGTCACTTCCTCTGAGAAGGGCAACCTAATCAGACAGAATCTTTGCTTTCAGAGGTTACCATGGTGACTGACCAGGGCAGACTATCTTCTCTCAGCATCGTAAACACATATTTTGGATGGTGCTAAATAAGTCTTGTATACCATCAGTTTTTCTTTGAGTGATAAGACAAATAAGGGACATTGGAATTGTTCACAGCAATCAGAAATGATATTTTCCCATATTGATTTTTTCCCTTTCCTTTTGCCCCTTTTATATCTGCATCATATCTCTCTGAAGTTTACATCAGGACACCAAGGTACAGTACTTACTTATTACAAGAAGCAAAACACACGTGAATTATTTTTCTTTTTTTAAATATGAAACAGGCTAGTGAAAGATTTACCTACCACCTATGTTCTGTACAGTGAAAGCTGATTCACTCACTAAGCCTGACAGATAGCAGAGACTGTAAGAGACTGTCAGAACTCACTACTGTGGCTAAACGAACACAAGAACAGTCACTAATTAATGGGGGGAAGGGTAGAGGAAACAACACACACTTATTTTTTTAGGGTTTTTGTGTGTTTTAAAGGAAATCCTATTTTTCCTCTCCTACCATGTTTATCCTTTCATGTCCCTAAAGCATCTGATTCCCGAAAGGTTAGGAACAAATATAACTTGTTAGAAATGCCAAGAATAAACTGCTTCAGAATTGGAAATCAGTCTCTCAGGTGGAAAAAAAAATGAGTGAATGGAAAAATAACAACAACAATAAAAACAGTAAAAACAAACCAACCTCCCACATCCACACCAATACCAAAAGACAAGAAGGCAAGAGAAGGACTGACCTGAAATGCATAGCCTTAGGAAACTAGATAATGGCCAAGAGGTACCCCTAACAATGAGATGGGAGGTGTGTAAAGAATCCTGTAGCCAAAAAAAAAACAAAAAAACAAAAAGAAACTTAATTTCTGGTTTCTCCAGGGCACACAAGTGCTATTAACTTGGGGTTGAAGAAACAGTAAGTCATCCTCTACTTCCCAGAGAATTAACATTCTGTTTATTCTCAATAACAGAGAGAGGGGCTGTGACTCAGTGCTACATCTGAAGTCTTCTCCAATCCTCCCATCAAAATTAACCTCCTTCTCAGTGCTCCCAAAGCTCTTTGTTTATGACTCATATGGGCAGATTAAACATTTTAGGTTTTGCAGTACAATTATTTATATTTTGGTCTTTCTTCTTCACTAGACTGCAAATTCTTCTGGGACAGGAATCTTGTTTTTCTTCAACTTTGTGTTATGCAAATTACCTTACAAACAGTAAATATTTAGTAAACATTGGTTAAATAAAATTGAGTTTGAATCTCTACAGGTGTGTGGTACAAGTTGTTTTTTTGTTTCGTTTTGTTTTGTTTTCCCCTAACAGAAGCATATTATGTCCTACTTCGCCAAATTTTACTGTTGACTAGCAAAAAGGATGGTTATGATATAAAGAAACATAGTGGGTAAATATTTTGAAATATTGTATTTTTTCTTTTCCAATTACTTCCCACAAGTCTTTCTGGGGTTTGGTTTACAAAAAACCTAAACACTTGGGAAAAGAAATTTGAAGGAATAGACAGATTATTTGGAAATAAACTAGCACACCAAAAGCAACCTCCTACCAAATACCTTTATAAAGAGACCACTGGGTTGGGAGGGAGACCTACGTAGCAAAATCAAGAGGTCTATGTGTCCTGAAGCAGAGGAAAACTGTACATTGCAATGCTGTTGAGAGGACCACAAGACCCAAGAAAGAAATGGCTGTGGGGCACACGAGGTGGCAGGCCCCCATATGTAGTCTGGTAAGAATTTTCCATGGCTGGATCATGGCTCAGAATAACAGAGAGTCCCTGGATCTGAAGAGCACCAGACAGATGGGGATAACGGATCCCAGTAAAACTCAGTGTAGACAAAAGACTGAGAAGCAGATTGCTGCTCCCTCCCCCAACTACTCAGCTCTGTGTAAGATTCGGGGACTTAAGCTGTAATATAACCATGGTGAAGGAATCCTAAAAGTTTATGAAATTAAGGTTTCCATCAGTGGTGAAATAGGGCTTCTGTGTAAGAAACTATGTTGGGTTATAGAAAATAAACCAAGTGTTATAACTTATGGACCGAGAATTATTCTTGTTTCAGAAATTTAGGGGTAGGAATAATCTCCCACTCTTTTGAATCTCAATACCTTTGTTTTTGTTTCCTGGGCTGCTCAAAGCAAATGCCATGAAATGGTTATGGTTAGGGTTAAATGATGGGAATTTATTTGCGCGTGGTTTTGAGGCCAGGAAAATGTCCAAATCAAGTCATCTTCAAGGCAATGCTTTCTTTCCTAAGACTGACTGCTGGTGATCCTTGGCTCCTCTATCCCAGGGCAAGGCACATGGCAGTGTCTGCTGGTCTCTTGTTCTCTTCCAGGTTTCATTGATTTCACCTGCTTGCTTATGTGGCTTTTTCTCTCTCTGTCTGAATTTCATTCTTACAGTGAACTCCAGTAATAGCATTAAGACCCATCCTGATTGAGATGGGTCACACCTTAATGGAAGTAACCTCATCAAAAAGTCTTATTTACAATGGGTTTACACCTACAGGAATATTTTTCTGTCATACATACAGCTTCAAATCATGACCTCAAAACAAACGGGAAGGATGAAGAGGTAGCAGAGTCAATAATTCACTTTGAAATGAAAAGACAGAGAAATAATTCAGCAATATTTCCCAGTTTCCTCATTTCTCAATATGAAACTCTAAATTCAGTAGAAGTCAGCCCCAAATTACTTAGTTACACTATCATTTAAAAATGTGCCTCCCTTTGGAATTAGGTGAAATTTTATAAGATAAATAAGAATGAATTCTGGATACTACTTTCTCCACCTTTATGTTTACTCATGATAGCTAGTCTTTTGTAGGAACCAGTTTCCGGTTCAATTAAAGGATTAAGGCTATTATCACAAAAAATCCAAATTCAGAGGAGCAGCTATGATGTTACTTTGTTGAGCAACTGCTATTTCTCTCTTGCTACAACTGGACAACAGGAGAAGAGTATAAGCTACTCCATTTGGGTTTGATTTTTTTTGGTACCTCCTTCTGAAGACACAAGAGAATCATACAATGAATAAGGTAATGATTACATGCTCTCTCCACCTTCTTCAAGCCCCTTACTACAAGCTGTCCTCACATTTCTCCTGGGTGGAGGCCCCACCTTCTATTTCATAGATAAAGAGTATGACCAACAATCATGGTCTCCACATGTTGCTCACACACACACACACACACACACATTCTGTTTCTAATTCATGTATATTCCAAATAGGGAAAGAAATATTCTTTTGTCTGCTCAAATCCTATCCCACTTCTTTTGCTTTCTCTGATATCCTTAACTTTTATCTTGTATTCTGAAAAGTAGCTAAAACCCAAACACTTTACATGGCAAATGAGGACCTTCCTTATCCTTTTCCTGCCTTATTTCTAAAACCCATCTCCTTTTACTACATGCTGCAATTGTATTGAATAACTTCAACACCTTAATCATTCCATTCTTGTATAAAGCTTAATTTACCTGTAGTTTCCTACATCCATTCCTTAGCATTCAAACTTGCAGCTCAGAAAAGCTAACTAAAGCTTCCCTGAATGTAACCCTTACCCACTACCCCCCTACTCCCCAGGTAAAACTGTCCACTTTTCCTTTGTACCCCACTATACCATATGCATCATTCATTCATTCATTCATTGAAGACTTATTAATAATTACTATGTGCCAGACAATGTGCTAGGTGCTATCATCCTAAAGAACGAAGGGGTTATCCATAACCTACTGCTCTCAAGGATTCTGCATATTAATTGCATGTGCATTGCAAACTAATTGTAGTTTGGTAGTAAACTTAGTTCCTTATTTGTCCTTCTCTATCTGTTAGATTAAGCTTCATTGAAGAATTGTGTCTTATCATTGTTGTGTCCCCAGGACCTCACAAGGGGCCTGGGTGGGACCTAGTAGGCATTAAATAAATGTGTTGAATTCAAATTTTCTCTTGACATAAATGATGAAATTTCAGTCCCTAGAGAATTTCTTTCTTAAAAACTTACCTTTTTAAATTAAAAAAAAAAAAAAGAATGTATGCTTATTGTAAAATTAAAGCAATACAGAGATTAAAAATTGTAATGATTTCATCCCTTAATACCCTTAAACTCCTTGTGGTAATCAATGTCAACAATATAGTACTACTCTTTTCTCTATCCCCCATACAAAGTTATGTAAACATATGTAGGGATTTTATTTACATATTTTATAAAAATGCAACATGTATTTTCAAGGGGGATATCTGTCTGTATTTTTCTTTTCTTGCCAGGCTTTCAGAAAGTTTTTAACTGCAAATTCAATTTCTATAAGCAATATAGGGCTTTTTTCTTGATTGTGTTTTGGTAGTTTGTACCTTTCAAAGACTTTATTATGCATTTCATCTAAGTTGTTGAATTTATTAACATAGAATTGTTCATCATATTTCCATACAGCTCTATGCCCTATATAAAATTTGATTGTCAACACAAGGGAGCCAGGAACTGTTTTTTTTTTTAATCTTTACATCTAAAGACCTAGAAATATGTTTAAAATAATGCAGTATCTTGAAAAGCATCCCTAGTAACCAACTGTCCACAATCTTCTAAATACCAATAGACATTTTCTCTAACAAAAACCAAGTTAAAGTCCTAAGTCAGAAAATGTGTGAGTGAGGAGGTGACATGAAGGAAACATACGTTAGGAGATTTCCATCTCTCTCAATCTTCCTATCCCAGAGACATAGGATTTTGTCAATCAGAGTGGGCAAAACCCCTACTGTAAGAAAACTATCCCTACAGAGAGTTAGGATTCAACTTCCTTCCCAATGGCTGTCATTAAGTGATGTGGAATCTGGGACAACAATTCCCAGGGGTGCAATGAGGCTTGGGGCTGATTGCCCCAAGTGGTAAGAGGGTGGTGTTTTATCATCTGTAAGTTCAGCAGTAGACATGAGCTGAACCTGGGAGATCCTGACAGACCCTTACTCTCCTTGTTGGCAGGTTTGAACTTTTAATTTACTCTTATCAGTGTGGAAGACCTTGCATTTTAACCAGCAATAAATGTTATTCCTCTTAGTAAGACAACCCAGCAGTGAAGCCAGAGGAAGTCTTCTCAGGCCAGCAAATGCACCCCAGATATCAAAGAGTATCTGGTACCTGTACACATTAATCTGTACACAAATTACAGAGAGGGGAGGTTTCGCAGTGGCAGGTGGTGTGTCAGAGCAACTAAGGAGAATCTACTCACCATGTATGGCCATCTGAATGGACATCTTTTAAAGAGGAGTAAATGGGGAAAAAAGGGAAAGAAATCTGCAACATAAAATAACATAACACTCAAAAATGCAAAAGAGGTGCTATACATGTGTGTGCATATATATATATATATATATGCTTGTTGCATAATTATCTATGTAGGTGTGTGTATGTGTGTGCCTTTTATGCATATACATAGACATGTATGTATTTACTATGGGGCAAAGGGCCAGTTAAAAAAGGGGATAGTTACTTATTTAGAACTATTGTTCCACATAGTTCTAATCATTTTATGTATATTATCTCTTATAGTTCACATACAAAATTATGAGATTATTTAACCATCTTACATCTAAGGAAAGTGAGATAAGAGATTTGTAAAATGCTCACAGCCATCTAGCTTTTTAATGGTAGAGCCAGAGTTCAAAATCAGGTAGCCTGACTCCAGAGTGAGTTCTTACTGAATTTAAAACAATCGGCATATGTTCTGAATAAAATTCTAAAATGACGAGTCTAAGAAACGAAATAAGACAATAAAAATGAATCAGTTGAAAAAAGAGTTAGTTGAAAAATTGGCAGAAGCTAAAAGAAAACTTAAAGTATGACCAAGCAAAGATAAAGTATAAGGAGTTTTTTAAGCATCAATATTTAAAATCAACATTAAAAATATTTTTTTAAAAAAGAACCAGTTTCTCAGAAAAATCAAATCAGTGAAAGTTAAAAAGAAAAAAAGTTCTCTTCAAACCTGGAAATAAAAGATGAAAACTATAAAAGAGAAATTGTTAGCTACAAAGGTTAGAGAATGGAGAATGCAGAGCCAACCCACAAATAAATGGCATTCTCCTCCCTGACCCACCAAATTGAATTTATACAGCTGGCATGTAAACCTATCCTAGTGTAATTTCTACCTCTCAAATGTAGAAGTTCTGAGATCCTCTGAGCATTTTGCCTAAGAATTTGGTGGTTAATATCTCTATTTTGCAAGAAAGGAATTTAAAGTTATGGAGAGTCGAAAAAGATGGTCATGCTGGACACTGTTCTTAAAACTTTCAATGCATTATCTCATTTAATCTTTACAAAACCCTCCCTTTTTTGATGAGGAAACTGAGACCCAGAAAGTTAAATAATGTGCCTAAGATTACACATTTCATAAGTGGCGGGTGACTTGTCAAAGAGGCCAGGTTGTGAGGCTCTAAATTCTGCTTTCTAATCACTAGTTTAAGGTCACTATCTTTATTCTATCACTATTTGACACCTAGAAACAAGTCTTAATATAAGCAAAGAGTCTTATGGCTTGCATAGCACTTTCATATATATTACCTCATTTAATTCTCAAGCCATTTTTAAAAGGAGCTATTGCTATTACTATTTTATAAATAAGGAAACTGAGGCTTAGAGAAGTTTAAATGACTTTTCAAAGGTTCAACAGGTGGTGAAGTATGAGATGACTCAAATCTAGCTCTACTGATATCCAAAATATCACTGTATCTTTAATAAAACCACTGTCTTTTGTAAAAATTCTCTCAGAGCATCACTATCAATCTCAACAAGGTCAGTGTACCAGAGCAGAAATAATTTTGAAATTGATGTTTGGAGAGAATTTGGTTGACAATGATCTCTTATGGGTGTTGCTGACCTCTCACAATTTCACCTCATGGTCTAGACACAGAACAATTTCAGAAATTCAACCTTAGGACCATTGTCAGGAAATCCAAGTTTGGGAACTCTGAAAATCATCTTTTCTGTAGTGTTCCTTTATTTGAACCATCTGGGGGGATAATTCTGTTTCCGGACTGGCACCAGTGCATAAATCACCTAAAATTTATGTCCAACAATACAGAGGAAGATTCTTTTTTTTTCATGTGATTCTTCTAGTCAATGGGGGTTAATTATAAGCCTCAAAGGGGAGGAAGAAGGAAGGATGGAAGAAAGGAAGGATAGAGAGAAGATAAGAAGGAAGGGAGAAAAGATGAAAGGAGGGAAGGCAGAAATTAGGCAAAAGGAAAGAAAGAGAGAAAGTAAGGAAAAAGAAGGAAAAGGGAAAGGAAGAAAAAAGAAAGAAAGAGGAAAAAAAAAAGAAAGAGTAAGAGAAGGACAGAGAAAGAGTGAGAGGGAGGAAGGAAAGAAAGAAAATGAAGGGAGGGCAGGAAAGAAGGAAGGAAGGGAGGGAGGGAGGGAGGGAAGGAGGAAGGAAGGAAGAAAAAAAAAGCAAGTTCCCTTTCGTGTGACCGCTGGGGAAATGGAGGTTTTAAATCAACTCCTGAGGGAAGGCAAATGCACAAGGGAGGCTTACATAGAAGCCCCTCACTTGCTGCTCCCTTTCATCAGCCTTGAGGGAACTCCGCTCTTATTCCAAAAGAACGCTTTTATTTTGCAGTTCAACTTTTTTTTCCCCAGTTCTGTTTGAGAATTTAAAATGTTAAGCTTGTTTTTCAGTACATTATTTTACATGCGTCGTAACCCACTCTGTATTCTGTGTTGGTCAGCCAACATTTGCACACCTTTGGTCTACTGAGGCTCTTTTGTGGACTTCATTCCCCTCTTTGCTTCAAACCGGCTTTATGTTGGCTTATGAACATACAGTGTTGTATGTTATTAATTCCATGGCTTGTTTTGAAACTTTCCCCTGAGACCAGCCCTTCAACTGCCTTCAGCCTGAGACGCAAAGCTTTCAGTCACTAATATTTCTTTATCAAAATGGCTTATATTATCATTATTTTTGCATTTTCCTTCCAGAAAAATACCATCTATTTGGGTTTTATTAGATTTACACAGGCAAAGGATGCCGGTCCAGAGTAATTAAAGGAGATAAACGATGGCAATATATTATTGAGTGAAGGAGAGTATCTTAGAAGTAAAGTTTTTTTCCCCCCACAAGTAACACATTGCCATCTGGTCCCATTTCACACAAATCAGTACAGAGGGAGAAACATGAAAGAGAAAACTGGGTCAACATTTACACTTCAAGTCAGGTTAGATTTTGCTTTGTCAGTTTCTTTGGTCTGAAAATCAAAAGGTTAAAAGATTATTTCAGTTATAGGGTAAGCAAAGCCAGGCAGTGGACTCTCTTGCTAGCCCCATGAAACTGTGAGACCAGAGAGGCAAGAAAAATTTACAATACTTTGTGTGATCTCAGATTGCCCTTAAGGCTATGAGACCAAATGAGAAACTCACTTTAACTTGTCATTGTTAAATCTCTGTATTCAGCCTTTATTTTCTAACTCTATTTGGTCAAATATGGGCCCCTAGGTTACATAGTAGCCAATGTTATTCATCTGATTGGTGGCCTAGAAATATTTAGTACTTTAAAAAAAACAAATCCCAAAGCACATGTAAACGCCTGACATAAAACATCTCCACATCCCTTCCTATAGCAATGACTGAAATTGTGCAGAATCATAGAGGGACTGAGTTTGTTTTTTGTCAATGATATTTTTGGTCAAAGGAAACCGAGGGAAATAGGAAACCACGTACACCCAACAAGAGTATCTTGAAAAATTGTTAGTCAGAAGTTCATCCTGCTGATTCAGCTGTGTGTGTGTGTGTGTGTGTGTATGTTTTAGAGGGTGGCATTCATAGGTGAGCCTAACCCATAACCAAGCCTTATTTTTTAAAATCTCCTCTCTTTAGTCTGTAATAATTTTTATATGTTAAAAATGATTTGCAATTAAAAATCTATTTTAAAATTTTTCTTCATGTTCTATACCTGTTTAAATGCTTTGCTTAGCACTCATTCGTATATAATTTGATATCAGCTTTAAATCATGCATTTCCTTGCTAAAATTCTTCAATGTCTTCACATTGTCCTTTAGAATAAATGCAAATTATGACATGAAAGATGTACATGGCCAGTGTCAAGAATCTCTCCATTTTAGAAATTTCTTCTTCATTCACTACCTCCGTGCATGTTTTCTTCAGGTGAGTGAAATGCTCTAAAAATGTCAATTTGGTCAATAATAAAAGTGTTACTTTTCACTGAAATTTTGGTCCAGTTTTTCTAAATGTTACTGCTATTAAAATTTCCTACTATGACTGGATTTGCCTACTCTTCTGTTATTTTTGTCAGTTCTTATTCAATATATGTTGAAACTCATTTACTAGGAGAACACAAATTAAGGTTTTTGTGGATTTTTGATTAATTGACATTTTTGCAATTATGAAAAGTCTCTTTATCTCTGATAATATTCCTTGTCATAGAGTCTACTTTGTCTGATATTAATTTATACCAGCTTTCTTATTTTTAGTGTAGCATCATTTTAATTTCAACCTATCTATACCCTATATTAAAAAAATATGTTTCTTGTGAGAAGCAACATTTAGTTGAGTCCAACTCTTTTATCAAAATTGAATAAAAAAATGGAGTGTTTAGTCCAGTCACATTTTTAATATATGTTTATACTTTATATTTTGAAATGTTTTAAATTTACAGAAATGTTGCAACAATAAAGCAGAGAGTTCACATATACCATATAATTCCCTGCTTTCCCTGATGATAATAGCTTACATAACCACAGTACAATTATCAAAAGTAGAAAATTAACATTAGTAGAATAATATTAATGCAACTACAACCCGTATTTGAATTTCAGCAGTTTTTCATGCCCATTTTACTCCTCCAGGATCCAATGAAGGATCTAATAATGCATTTAGTTGTGTTTCTTTTGTCTTCTCTAATCTGTGGTAGTTCTTCAGTCTTTCCTAATCTTTGAAGACCTTGATGCTTTTGATAAATACTCTTCAGTTATTTTGTAGAATTTATGATTTGTTGGATGTTTTCTTATGACAAGATTGAGAGCATGCTTTTTTTGCAAGAATATCATAGTAACGATGTGTCCTTCTCATTGTACCCTATCAGGGGTAAATATGCTGACACGTCTTATGTCTACTGTGTTAACTTTTATTACTTGGTAAAGGTGAAGTCTACTGAGTTTCTCTACTGTGAAGTTACTATTTTTCTTATAATTGATAAATATCTTGGGGGGTATACTTTGAGATTATGCAAATATCCTGTTTCTCCTCAAACTTTTGTCCACTGATATTGACATCTATTGGAAGAGAGCACAGTCCAAACTTGTGACTACTGCTCTGACACATTTATTGGGTAACATGAAAGACTGTTCATTTGAGTAGGGCCCAAAGCAAGAAAGGCCACGATAGCAGGTGCAAATAGCCATGTCACTTGAGCCATATGACCTGGCAATAGCATGGTATCAGAGGCATCTGTGGAAAAGAAAGACGCCAAATGGAGCCTCTGGAAAGCCCCAGTCAGAGCATCACTGAATGGATTACAATTTTTATGGAATCAGACCATATCTTCTGTAGCAGAGAATTTATATATCATTTGAAACACAGCTCATGGCATGCTACTGGGCCCTGATGCCAGCAGAGTGTCCGACTGAGGGAAAGCAAGTAACCTTTATGGGCTGGTTACTATCAGACCCACCAAGTTATAAGGTCAGGCAGACTCATCAGCAATTCATGAAATGGATATTGTGCATCTGGTGTCAGAATTGAGCAGTCTGGAGATTACAAATAATCTTCACAAAGAGGTGGCCCAGATCTTCACATCAGCAAATGTTGTCTGATACTACTCCCTCAGGTAACACCTATGGCTTCAGGCATGGTTCTCCATGACCAGCTGACAGAGGAAGAAAAAAGCAAGATTAGTTCATGAATGGGCCAGCTTGATATGTAGGTACAATGAAAATGGGCAGTTCTTTCAACAAATTTCCATTCAGAGATAGTCCTGGAGACAGTGGTAAAGGGAAATCCTACCGACTTGGAGAGTATTTGGAAGTGCATCTGGCTGTCATTTTATGCGGAGAGAAAAATTGCCTGACATAAGGGTATGCACAGACTCATAGGCAGTAATGAATGACTTAGCTAATTTATCAAAGGCTTTTAATGACTGAAATTGGAAGGTCAGGCACAAGGGAGTTTGGGGAAGAGACATGCAGATGCACTTTTGGGAATGGATGCGGAGTGTGAGCATCATTATATTACTTCTTAGTGCCACTGTAGAAGAAGGCACCAACCAACCAAGTGGACAGGATGACTCCATTAGTTGCTGTCAGCCAGCCTCTATTCTCAGCCACACCAGTGCTACAAATGGGTTCATGAATATTGTAACCGAAGTGGTAGAGATAATGGCTATACATTGACCCAACAGCTTGAGCTCCCTCTCATCTCAGCTGATATGACTGCTGCTCCTGGATATCTGATTTGCCAGGAACAGAGACAAAAGCTGAGCCCCATATATGGCAACATCTTTTGAAGAAATCAGCCAGCCATATTGTGGCCAGTAGCTTACACTGGACAACTTCTATACTAGAAATCACAGCATTCATTCAGACATGGTGTATTAATTTCCTATTCCTGCTGGAACAAATTACCAAAAACTTAGTGGTTTGGGAAGCAGATGTGGCTCAAGTGATTGGGCTCCCATCTACCATATAGGAGGTCCAGGTTTCAATTCCCAGGGCCTCCTGGTAAAGGCAAGTTGGCCTGCATGGCAAGCTGGCCCAAGTGGAGAGCTGGCCCACACGGAGTGCTGGCCCACATGGAGTGCTGGCCCATGCAGGAATGCTGGCTTACACGGAGTGCCAGCCCAAGCTGAGAGCTGGCACAGCAAGATGATGCAACAAAAAGAGACACAGAGGAAAAACAATAAGAGATGCAGCAGACCAGGGAGCTGAGGTGGCGCAAGAGATTGAGCGCCTCTCTCCCACTCCGTAAGGTTCCCAGTGCAGCCTAAAGAGAAGACAAGCAGACACAGAAGAATACACAGGGAATGGACACAGAGAGGAGACAATGAGTGCAAAAAAGGGGGGGGGGTGGGGCAGCGGGGGGCAGGGAGGAGAAAAAGAAATAAATCTTTAAAAAAAAACTTAGTATCTTAAAACCACATAGATTTATTATCTTACAGTTCTGGGGGTCAGAAGTTGGAAATTGATGTTGCAGGCCTAATATCAAGTTATTGACAAGGTGCATTTCTTCTGGAGGCACTATAATAGAATATATTTTCTTGTCTTTCCCAGCTTCTAGCATTATTGCTTCATGGCCCCTTTCTTCTATCTTCAAAGCCAATAATCACTCTAACCTCTACTTCCATAGTCAAATATTTTTTCTCTGACTTTCAATCTTCTGGCTCTCTCTTCCAACCTTTAAGGAACCTTGTAGCTACATTGTTTTCACCAAGATAATCCATGATAAGATCCCCATCTCAACATCTCCAATTTAATCACAAATTCAAAGTCCCTTTTGCTGTATGAGATAGCATCTTCACTAGTTCTATAGAATGGGGCATGGACATCTTTGGGTAAAACATTATTCTGCCTACCACATTGGGGTTGACAAATATTCTATGTATGGATTTGCCTTTCCTGCTTGCAGTACTTCAAACAGCACTGCTATCAAGGGCTAAGAGTGTCTCATCTATTATTATAGGATTCTGGTTGCATAACATCACTTAAGACCAAAGTACCCACCTTACAGAAAAAGAGTGGGCATTTGAACATAGGATTCACTCGTCCTACCTCATATTGCACTATCCAGAAGCTGCTGTACTGTCCTTCATGGGGCAGTATGCACCTAACCAATAGTTATTATATAGTTCTTTATCACCAATAGATAGAATAAATAGGTCCAGAACTAAGGGATTGGCAGCAGTCACCATCATTCCCCATACCTGCTATTTTAATATCTGCGGGTCTAGATCTCCTGGTTCCCAGAGAAAAGAGGGTTCCATCAGGTAATACAGTAAGAGTCACACTAAGTCAGAAGCTATGATTGTTACCTGATTACTTTGAACTCATTGTACCAGTGGACCAGGAAGCAAAGGAAGGAATTGCCATAGAGACATGGGTAATTGGATTATTTCCCTCATGCTTTCATAACAAATATCCACAACTTGGTGGCTTACAACAACAGAAACTTCTTCTCTTACAGTTCTCGGGGTTAGAAGGCTGAAATCAAGGTGTCAGTAGGGCTATGTTACCTCCGAAGGACATAGGAGAGAATCTTTCCTTTCCTCCTCCAGCTTCTGGTAGCTGCCAGCAATCTTTGGACTGTAGAGGTATCACTCCAATCCCAGAGTCAGCCTTTACATTGCCTTTTCCTCTGTGGTTTCTCCCCTTTATCTTCTCTTATGAGGACACTTGTCATTGGATTTAGGGCTCACTCTAATTCAGGATGGTCATCTCTAGAGAACCTTAATTACATCTGCAATGACAGTTTTTCCAAATAAGTTCATATTCACAGGTTCCATGTGGACACATCTTTTTTGGGGGCCACCACTTACCCCACCATATTAATTGGCCCTGGTCATCATGGGCAGTAAAGGGGCTGCTTCATAAAGAGGTATGTCTGTAGCACTTAGATGTTCCACTGATGGAGTCATGGTATTCCCAGGCCCATTGTAATTATGAAGGTACAGGTGCATCAACCATTCCCTGTTTGGATATGGAAAAGGGCACCTCAGGTCCTTCAGGGATGGGGGCCTAAGTAAACCAACAAGGAAGGCACCCAGGCCAATATAAGTGCTTGTTCAAGAGGAGGAGATTCTGGAATGAGTGGAGGAGGCACATGATGTGTAGTATAAATTATGGCTTCAGGACCAACTTCAGCAGTGCAGTCTACAATTTATACCAGCAACTGTCCCCTTGAAAACCGTAACAGAAATTTGGACCAAAAAAAAAATCCTTTGGTGGAAGTAGTGAATGGTAACTGATGTTTTTGGTGTGCAGTTCTGTTGCCCTTTAATAGCCAGTGCACCCTCCCCTACTGCTGTGTTGACTGATAACAATTCACAAATGTCCCTTCTCTAAAGAACTGAACTCAGGCAAACAGAGGTTGTCTTGTCCAGGAGGCTCTGCTGCCCACCTTCACTGCCCTGGAGACAGGTGGAGCTCAGCCCATGAATAATTGGCATCATACAAAAGACTGGTGTACTCCCTTCAGAGGAGGAATAACTGTGGTGCATTTTTGTTCTAGAACTTTTCCATGCAGTTAGGCTGAAACTAGTTTCTGAGACCACATCCTTCCTTTCTTTTCCCATTGTTCTATCCTGCTTCCTTCACTCTCTTTCACATGAAAGAGGTCTCCCAATAAATTACATGAAATAAGAATCCCCACATTTTCTTCTGCTTTTAGGGAAACTGAACTAAGACAGTCACCATCAGCACATCTATTTATTTGTATGCATAGGTTTGTATTTAACATATGCATACATTAAACAAGATATGTTTATTTCTCCACTTAACAATCCTTGCAGAAAAGATGTGCTCTACTTCTCTTTGTAGTCTCTAAATAATCCTTTGCATAATTCTGTGCACATAGTAGGCCTTCAACAAACATTTCTGGCAGTAAGGTGGGAACCAGCTAACCATGTGATGGTCATTTATCAGCAAATCATCCACTTCTAAATGGTTCTGAGCTATATTCTCCATAAATGAATTTTTAATGCATTTTATAGTGGAAAGTTGGCTAATAAAAGACAGCTCAAAGATACAGCACCAAATCCTCATGTCTCAGTTCCTTATTGAACAACATCATTTTTATTGTTGTTTCAAAAATGAGATCATCTTTCTCTTCTGCTTTCACGTTAACTAGATTTGTTCAAAGATCTGACGTTAATGTCATCAGTCTGGGCTATTGCATGAGTTCTGCTAACTGAGTTTTAAAATACAGCCATTAGCATGTCATGGAGGAAGATTTGATCTCATCATGCTATAAATCACTTGTTTTCCTGAAAAGATTGGATATGTGACAGGCAGCTGCGCCTTATCAATGTTTTCACTTATACATATATATTTTCCCCACTTCAAAGTTTGCAGAAAAGAAGTGAGATAATGTGATTAGGTAGCCAAGCACATTCAGTGCTCTGAAAACTAGGTCATTGTGAAGATTAACTGATGGATTAAAAAGATTTACAAAAGTGGTAAATTTTTGATTTGCATATTTCTCTAAAGTCTTGACTCTCATCACGCCTCCCTCCCACCCTTTAGAGAGCAGCAAGCCAAAGCACTACATCTAGCAATTTAGTTGTTGCAAATTATTCTTGCCCGCTTTTTTTTTTTTTTTTTTGACCTTGAGCAAATTATCAGTATTTCCACGCTAGATTTATTTTCCATAATCCATCAATTGCATTGCTTTGGGGGCACTGAAAATGAGACAGGAGAGTGCTAATGTGACAGATGAGGACTGAAATAATTAAACAGTGCTCTGCATATACATCTCTTTGACCAGGCACCTTGAAAATGCTTTAAATGACAATTAAATGAAGACTACTTAGTGATGAGAATTGCTCGATGCCACTCTTCCTTTTGGCACTTTTGGCCTTATCACTGGCGTTTTCAAAATGATAGTCTAATAAATCCTCTACTAGATAGGTGAACATCATTTATTGTTATTTATTATTATATCATTATTACTATTGGTTCTTTAGTTCACTGGCTACCACTTTATTGTATGAGCATTATATATACATTTAAAGATATGAGAAAAAAATTAAAATATGCCAAAAATTGAAATATTCTTCCATACACTTATTCATTCATTCATTTATTCAATAAGCCAGCTCACCATGTAGCTGTAATAAATGATTACATTTATTTATGTGGATACATGTAATAGTAGATATTTGGTCATGGTGTTTGGGAGCATAAAGAAAGGATACCTAACCCAGAAGGTGATATCAGGAAGGTCTTCCTGGCAGAGATGATATCGGCAGCTGTGTTTTGGCAGATAAATAAGAGTCAGCCAGGTGAAGGGTAAGAGGAAGAGTAGCCTGGGTAAGGTGAGTTGTGGTGGGATGGGTAGACACATTTCAAAAGAGAGAAAAGCCTATGTGAAGTCAATAGGACAGGGGTGGATGAAGACCTTTAAAAGAAAGTTCAAACTGAAATGCTGTTCTTTGAAGTGACACAAAATATATATTCATGCTAACACTATAATAGCTCCTTTTTAGATGTCTGATGGCAAAATTCTGGGTAAGTTTATCCAAACTAGCCTTTTGTCATTTGGGAGAATAGGGTAGGATAGGTGTGGGTTTGCATCTTTTATGGTGTCTTAAATTGGGGGCTCAGTTTTCTTAGGGGCTAAATCTAGTAATATACCAGAGGAGAAGGGGAATAGACTGGTGTGGATATGAAACAAGGCTAAAGAGTTTGGGAGGTCCAGATCACCAATGCATCCTGGCTGACTTTTATTGAGGACAATGGAAAGCCATTGGAAATTTAATATTTCTAAGAAGAAAAGAGGCATGGGACACTGATGATATAAAATTCTGGTACACTACTTAGTTAGTGTTCATTGAGTTCTAAACCACAAATACCAGATCTATGGTTAGGAGAAAAATAAATAAATCTTCTGTTTCATTACTTTCTTGATTCTGTACCTTCCCACAAACAAAACTTTCTATTTTTATTAGTTCGATCACAATGCTTTTTTCCATCCTTAATAAAGTATTTTCTGTATTAATACAAAGGATGTCAAAAAGGCAATTTCCCACTGATGGTCAATAAAAATGAATAACACACGAAACACTTGCTCAGAGCCTACAATGATGTGCCCAGTATGGTTTGCTTCTGGCAAACGTCAGTGACTATATGATGAAACACCTGTTATAAAGGATTTAATGCAAATATTTGATAAGATAAGATTTAAGCCTGAATCCATGTGGTTTGATTATTTTACTAAATAGTTGGTTGATCTTGAATCAAAGGGCACTCTCATAATATTTTATTTTTAAATCATACCAAAACCATTGTAATTTTTATGTATGCTCAAATGTATTAAGTGGGGTAATTTCAGTGAATACTACCTATAACCATCCTTTTATATTTTTAAATTTTAAATTTTGAAAAGCCTATAACATCCTGAAAACAGATAAGCTATAAATATATATATGACTGATTTGATTCTTCAAATTGATTTTTCAGGAATATCAACCAGTAAAACAACCACTGCATCAGAACAAACAAACAAATATTTGATTAGCTAGTCAAATTAGTTTTTCACATAAATGAAGTCCTGTGGCTGAGGGAGGAGAGTAAAATGCCTCCGTGATACTGCCAATGATAAAACGTTGTACTTAAGTGAATATTCTCACTGTCCTGAATTTGTGATAATCAGGGTAGGCTAAACATTCGCTATATCAGGAACCTTGCATGTGTCCCTGACCTAGTTTTTCTCCCTAGGTCTGGTTTTTAGAATGCTGGTGATAAACTAAGTCTGATTTATTATATGACCATCCTGTGTGGAAAAAGACTGTAACTTTGGGTATCTTTGGCCAACCTTAAGAGATATAGCAGGGGGGCAGATGTGGTGTGATGTGGTGTCCATATCCTATATGGAGAGATCTGGGTTTGAACCCCGGGGCTTCCTGGTAAAAATAAAAAAAAGAAAAATATAGAAGGCACATGGGCCACCAGGCCTCATGCGCAGGTGCGCCGCCACGTCCCATCCCCAGGTGAGCTGCCAGGCCCCTTGTGCAGGTGCACTGCCAGGCCCTGTGAGTGGGTGCACCACCAGGCCCCATCTGCGTGTGAGCTGTCAGGCCCCGTGCACGGGTGCGCCGCCAAGCCCCGCAAGCCACACAGTAAGATGATGACATAACAGGAGAGTGACACAAGGGAGAGCCAAGATGAGACGCACCCAAAAACCAGGAACTAAGGTGCCACAGGCAGTAGTAGGATGCCTCTCTCCCACATCGGAGGTTCCGAGGATTAAATCCCAGTGAAGACAGGAGGAGAAGGATAAGAAGAGAGGGCAGGAAAGGACACAGAGAGTTGCCCAGTGAATGGACACAGAAACAGCAAAAATGGGGGGGGGTATAAAAACGGAAAATGTGAATAAATAAATAAATCCTTAAAAAATGTATAGGGGAGGAAGATTCGGACTATAGTTAGTAGTAATACTTTGATGATGCTCTTTCATGATTGGTTAACAAATGTTTCATAACAATGCAGGGTGTTTGTGGGGGGGTGATGTGTGGGAGCCCTGTATGATGTTATGCATGTTTGTTTTGTAAGATCACGATGTTTACTGAACACTTATAGTTTATGTATGTTCATGTATGAATGATATACTTCAATAAATTGTTTTTTTTTAAAAAACAACGTACTTAACCGCAAAGCCAGATGACATTGATCGCATGGCCCTATTAACTCTATGAACTTTACCATTTACAGTTAAAAATATATATATTATAAATATGTAAAATCTATGAACTTTATCATTTAATATATGAATCTTACCATTTACAATTTATATATAGTTTCAATAGATATTATTTTTAAAAATTATAAAAAGCATACATTTTGTTTGCAAAAATACTTATTGTAGAGGAATATATAAAATAAAAAGTGAAATTCCTCATCTTTCCTTCTATCCTTTCCAAATCTCACATCAGAGATGACCATTATTGTCAGTTTAGTGTGATTCTTGAGGATTTTTGTTCTCTACATTTACAAATAAATGCATTTGCAGTATTTTAAGCAAATGGGATCATGCTATACATTCTTCTCTGTATCACTCAATATGCAATTGAAAAACTTCATGTGAGTACCAAGAAGGCTACCTTCTCCTTTATAATGATTGTAAGTATTTAAGTCTTTATGAATGCAAAACACTTAGTTGTATATATACAGCATCACTTTGTAAGTATTTGTTCTTTGCATAAATTCTTATGTACAGCTTTTTAACAGTTACAAACTACTACAATGATTCTCCTTAAATGCATTATACCTAAATGACAAGTGCAAATATTTCTGTAAGATGGAATTGCTGTGTTAAAAGCCATACACCCTTTAAATGTTTTATATGTTGCTAAACTGAACTCAGATTCCTCCCAAAAATGTATGGGAGTAATCATTTCTCTACATCATTGCCAAGACTGGATTTTAAATGTTAGCAAATCTTATGGGCTAAATGTGGTATTTTATTGATAAAGGAATTGCCCACATCCTATTTTCTTAAATAGAGATAGTATTCATTAAAATTCAGTGAGTAGAGGCAGGACATATGGCAACTGAAAAAAATTTGCTAAAACTTCTGCCTCTTATATTGGTCATAGCTATAGGCAAAAGATTATATTAATACATAGAGGATTAGGCCTTCTTCCTGCTGAAAAATAGTCATAATTCTATGTATCACACATTCCAATTTTTGTACTGTAACTTAACTTGAAAGGGAAACTTCTATTATTAATAAAATCTGTATCTTTTATATTGTATGAGAAATCATCATTCCTATTGTAACCTCAAATACAGCTCTTAATTAATCAAATCTGATGAAATTTTGCTGCTTTAGACAGTAAAAAAAACATAAACTGTGCATTTGCCTCCTTTGGAAGGAAATTTTATTGTGAATTTCTGCATCTACTATTGGCTAGTATAAAAATTGTATTTTCTTCTACTAGTGGGCTTTTATTTAAAACAAAAAGAGTGAGAGAAATCTCTGCCTTAGAAATGTTTTTATTTTATCTGAAACAAAAAATCAATATAAAAAGGAAATTCACGTTTGTTCAAGTTATATACTCTGTGACCGGCAGGTTAGGTTCACAGAGAGAGAGAGAGAGAGACAGAGAGAGAGAGTGGGGGGGGGAAGCGATCATGATTGGAAGGGTTATATTTCTACTACAAAATATAATTTGCTAACCTAAGGGAGTGTGGTGATTATGTGTCCCCTCAGAAATGTTCTTATCCACATCCTTGTGATTGTGAACCCACTGTAAATAGGACCTTTTGAAGATGTTAATTTTAGTGAAGGTGTTTCCCAACTGAATGAGAGTGGGCCTCAATCTGGATTACTGGTGTTCTTTATTAGTAGAAGAAATTCAGATATAGTAAGAGAAAGCCATGGGGAGGAGCGGAAGCCAGAAGTCAGAAGTCAACAGAACTTGGAAGAGAAAGGAAAGGTCATGGCCTGTGACAAAAGGTAGAGATGCAAGCCAAGGTACCCCAAGGAATGCTGGCGAGCCAGCACCAGATTATTTGGGGAGAAAACATTGTCTCAATGTTGGAATTCTCCTAGCCTCAACCATGAACCAAATAAACACACACACACATACATGCACACACAAAACAAAAATAAAAAAGCAAAAATAAAAAACAAAACAGAAAAACATGAACCAATAAGTTTCCATAGTTTAAGCCAGCCTGTTGTGTGATATATGTCCTAGTAGATAATAGTAGACTAGTAAACTAGTCTAGTAAACTAAGACAGGGAATTACCTTGAATCTTTCCTGGCCTATAATGGTTAAAATAATGACAATAATCATGATTATGATGATGATCATCATCATCCTGTGATTGAAGCAGGAGGCCAAAAGAGTCTTTCTGATATGTCAGGCTAATAAAATTGGGTCATAATTTCTAAGTCACATAAGTTACAAAGCAATCTGGATCTATATGTTACATAAATGAATTTTATCATTTATGGCTACTTTTCCTAGTTATTAAGTTTCTCATTTGTTTTCATCACTGTGTTTTACATCAACATGCTAATTAAGCATAAACTACATTTAAAACGTAAGAGTTTGAAAGACAAAAATACATATCAAAATTCATATACAAAGTCTTTATGACAGGGACAAATATTCTTAATAGAAGAAGACTTTTACAACAAAAAAAGAGGATTTATACTAATAATGATATCCTAACTCATGAAGTTATTATGAAAACAAATAATTGTTCTTAATGGTTGTATATTCAGCTACTCAGTGAGACCCAAACAGCCCTAGTAAAATTACTAATTCATTATAGGAATAAGGAATACAGACCATTCATATATTTATTCATTCAGCAAACTTATTGGCTCCTTATATCATATTTGAAGTCATTTTAAACAACTTGCTGTAGTATCAAACTATTCAAATTTCCAAATTTTAAGTTTCCTTTCAACTCCCTTCTTGGGCTTCATGCCCTCCTCCACAGCTTTTCAAAACATCACATATAAGTATTTTGCCTGCCAAGAGAGTTTTGTTACCCATGTTCTGCATCCTCATTATTTCTCTCTGCAGCAAATAAGACCCCAAATGCAATCTGATTCTCTTGTAGTATCCTTTGCAATTCACACCAAACTAATTGTTCCTACCTCTTCACCTCAAGTCCTCCTTTATTCTCACCATCTTCTTTGCATAATATCCAGTTCCATATGTAGACTAATCATTGAGTCCTTTGCTAATAAAATGCTCTAATCCTATTTTCAGGAAAATTGCTTATATGTTGTTGATCACTCCAGAAAGAGAGAACTTTCTGTTCTCTATCTGAAATATTCTTTACTTAGTAAGATGGTAGTTACAAAACAAACCAAAAATATTTTAGAAGATGAAAAAGGGGTACAAATGGGCAATGAAGAGTATACTAGTCAGTCAAAGGGGTGCTGGTACAAAGTACCAGAAATCTGTTGGCTTTTATAAAAGGTATTTATTTTGGGTAAAAGCTTACAGTTACAAGGCCCTAAAGGGTAACCTCAAGGCTACTTTCTCACCAAAGTCTGTTGCCATGTATTGAAGCAAGATGGTGGGAGATCTCTGCCTGGTCTCTCCTTCTTTCTTCCTCTTAAGACTCCATGGGCCCAGCTTCTTCTGATCTCAGTTGTAGGCTGGCATAGGACTCCTCTCTTTTCCCAGGGTTTTAGCTGTTTGAACCTTCTCCTTTCTGTCACATGGCAGGACAGAAATGATCAAGCCCTCTCCTCTTCCATCTCTGTGCAGCTCTCTCTCTTCTTGTGTGTCTTCTTGAATGAGTGCCCATCAAGGGGGAAGAGACTCAACCCTGAGTCATGCCCAACTGATATGGTTGAATCAAAGTCGTAATCTTAACAGATAAACTTAAAACCTTTGAATTTAATACAATCAAACGGTATCATACCCAGAGGAACAGACCAGTTTACAAACATAATTTTTCTCTTTTTTGAGGATTCATAAATAATATTAAACTGCCACAAGCAGTGATTGAGAAACTTAAAATATTTTCACTAAAAAATGATGACTATAATTTTGAGATAGATCACTTGATTTTTACTTTTTCCTTCTTATGCTTTAGTCTTCCATGTTGTTGTTGTTTTAATCTGATTTGTCTACCTCAAGAACTTGGGAAGATATGTATTTAAATAATTTACATACCGCCATTTACTAATCTGGGCAAATTGCCAAAGGTCTCTGAATCCCAGTTATCCACCTAATATCAGAATGATAATGCTTTTATGGTTATTAGGAAGAATGCTTTTACAATAGACTCTGGCACATAATAATCAGTGGCAGCTATTTTTATAGTGTCTGGACTAAGAACAACCCTAGGCAAAACCATTTGGCATCCCTTGGCTAAGGACCAGAGGAGATTGAAAAAAAAAATTTTTTTAATGCGAAGGAGAAAATGTTTTTAAATATGAGCAAATATTCATATTGCTACTTTGTAAATGCCTAACAGTTTGTAAGATAAAAGTTCTTGCATCAGCAACTCTCTATAGACACACCCTAAGAAATGTAAGAGGATGTGAAATGAATACTATTTATTTTAGTTTATGTACAGGCACTTGCATTTTTGGTGCCTATTATATTCTAGCCAAATGAGGAATTTCAGGTTGATTTAGTAATTCAAATGAATTTGGAAATAGGAGAGAGGATTCAAAATGTTCAAATATAAAACGTGATTTGAAAAGATTGCAATACCATCTCCCTAAATTGTAAATATATATAGCAGGGTAATCTTTATTAAATAAAATTTGAAATTTATATACAGGCATTTATAACATCTGTAAATTATTTTCTTACCCACTCAAGTTACTCTTAGAGCTCTAGAAAAATGTATTTTTGCATTTTGATAAAAATGATTGCACTTACCACATATTGCTTTCTCTTTCAAGTTTTATTATTTTGAACTACTAGTCACTTCTGGCTATTTACTCTTTTCCAGTACTTTCAGCATTGAGTCAGATGGTCTCATTTCACATGCAAGCTCCAACACCCTTTCAGGTCCTTTGACCTTTCTTCAAATAGCTAATTCCCAGGAGTGCATAGGTGGTGGCAGAGATAGGCAGCAAATGACAAGGTGCTGAAAATTCTATTGCATTCATTAGCTACTTAGCTGTCAAGGCCTTTATTTCTATCCTGGACTAAAGCTAGTATGATTTAAATAGATTGAAACAGTTTATAAGAAAAATTTTTTAAAAAGTTGGTCTTGAAAGCCATTGTGGCTGCATCTCTACCAAGATTTTTATGATTTTGATATCTACATGTTACATCAAAATCTGAAACTAAAATTCTACTTTAATGTTCAATAGTCATGTAAATAGCAGTATTATCCAGTAACGCTTTCTATTAAATGGCCACTTTGACATTCTCTAAGAAATCTAGTTTAAAGAGGAAATTTAAAATAGACTTTGTCAAGTTTATATGTTGTCCCCAGGGTAGGCAGAATTCTAAAATGGTCCCAATGACAACTTTCCCTTTTATCAGCTCCCCTCCTGTGAATGATGTTATATATCACTTCCATGATTATATTATATTACCTGGCAAAAGGAATTTTGCAGATGTAATTAAGTTTCCAAATCAGTTGACTTTAAGAAAGAGATATTTGAGTGGGTCTGACCTAATCATATGAGCCTTTTAAATCTGTGTCCAGAGGCCAGAGATAGAGGAAGCAAGAGATTCAAAGCACAAGAAGGACTCAACGATCTGTTCCTGACTTGAAGACGGAAGTACCACATGGCAAAGAATGAATGTGAGAAGTCTCTAGAGCTGAGAGTGGCCCTTGGCTGGCAACCAGCCAGCAAACACAGACCTTAATCTTACAGTCAGAAAGAACTGACTATGCCCACCAAAAAAAAAAAAAAAAAAAAAAAAAAAAATGAGCTTGTTATTGGATTTTTCCCCAGAGTTTCTAGACAAGAAATCATCCTGTTTTTAGTGTTGTGATATCCTGAAAAGGAAACTCAGTTATGCCATGCTGGACTTCTAACCTACAGAACTGTGAGAAAAGTGAGCATTGTTTTAAACCACTAAGTTCATAGTTCTTTGTTGCACAGAAATAGAAATCTAATATCCCCTGCCCAACAAAAATTTTAAGCTAATTTACAGTGAGTATTCCAAATTAACCTCTTGTTTTGGATGTTAAAAATAATCTTTTACCTTTCTTTTCTTTACGTATCATGAATTTCTAAAAGAACTTTTAATTTTTATACCAACTTTAAATGTCTTAACTTTTAGCTAGTGTAGGAAATATCTCTGAAAGTCTATAAACTATTGTTTTTCATATATTCAAACTGGTTTTAAAATTTGGGCCATTAAAAGTTTTCTCTGTTAAAAGATCCACTTTGTAAAAGTAATAAAACTACATGACTTGCTGGAATGCATCATATTAATACTAAATATAATTCAGAATATGATACCAAAAGCAAACTGGAATGTAATTACAGGCAATCTAGCCAAGGAGAAAACACAGAAAATATTGTCCTGATTGGAGAAGGAATTTCATGGAAAATGAGGCTTTTGATGATATTATCTATTTTCTTCTAACTTAGGGGTGGGTGGAAGTTTCCAGAGGGAAGCTTCAGGAGGAAATGTTCTGATTAAGTTACAATACAGGTGCTCATGTTTATTTGATGTAAAAAAAAAATAGTGGTATTTTAGGGGAAAACAGTGCTTTGTTTAGTAACAGAGGAAGAGAATTTAAAGAGACAGTTCCCTATACTACTAAATAACCTGGGCAAGACTATGCAACATGCCAAGTGATTGTACAGTGGATAGACCTGCTTCTAGTTTGCTGGTTAATCTTCTTTCAATCAAATGTTGTATGCTTCCATTTTGTAGAAAAGGAAGCAGTGAAATCATTATTCTTTATAGTTCAATTTTAATTTAATTAAGAAAAAAGAGTTATGAGGTAAAATAGATACTCTAACTTCTTTCATCTAAGTCCCAAGTTAAAGTATACATAAATTGACTAAACAAGGTCAATGTTTACTTTCTCAAGATCTTAGCTTTGGGGAAAATTGAAGCATTTTTCAGGGCATCAGGGAGAGCCAAAAGGATCCTCTTAATATCTATAACAAAAAGAAGTTGCTTGTTTTAATTTACTTATCATTTTGGAGTGGATATAAGAAAATTTGCTTAAGAAAAGTCTCAATAGAAAGAATCTTGGTTGAGAATTAGTAATTCTAATTATTTTGAGATTTATTGCTCTGCATGGTAAAGTTGTATTTATTAGAAATTTGAAATGCTACATTTTATTGAGAAAATTTTTGCTTAATTCAATGCTTTTCACAGACAGCAAAAGCCGTTGAGGTAAAAGCTAACAAATATAATGACTGAGCACCTTCTAATAAGAAGAAAGAAAAAAAAAAAACTATATACATCCTGGGTCTCTACTAGCATTCAACACAGAGAGAATTAAACATTTAAATTCTACAAAGTGTTAACACATTGTATTAAATAACCCTCCCCTGAGGAGTCACACCTTCAGTCAATTCTTCTCTTTTTTTGACCACCTTCCATATTTCCAGATCTAAAACACAAAACATTCGTCTGTTAAATATTCATTAAGTGCCAATTGAATTGAAAAGATAAAAGCCGTTTTTGAGGGCCTTATATTTTAATTGGAGGGAAATACCACCAACATCTGATGTACAAATTGCAAATTTAAACCCAGAAGAAGATACATATAACAAAAGACTTGTAGAGTTTGCCCAATTTTATTCATAAAATTTTCACTAATGAGTGTGGAAATCAATTTCTAATGTGTTTAACCAATGATCAGAATTAACTTATTGATAACTGATGGATTCATTAAAAATTCTGAATTCAATGTTGTTGTTATTGACAGACACTAGGATTTGATGATGGTCCACTCTAAATGAATTTGGAATTACAGAAATTCCTCTTGTAAAATGTACCAAATGAAATATAAGAACTTTGAGAGATAGGAAGGCTGAGATAGATTTATCAAGCTTGAATCATTACACTCCCAGCCCTTATGTTGCCTTAGAGGGTGCAAATCATTCTCTTCATGTTCATCATGAACTTAAGACCTCTACTGGTAAGGGATGCATCATCATGCAAGTGGCTAGTGGGAGACACTACAATTAAATCAGGGTCCCTAAGTCTATTGGAAATAGGAGGATTCAGAACTGACCAATAACACAGAGTGGTGTTTAACTAGCTGTGAAAAATTGTGCATGTTTACTATTACAGTCAACAGAGTCTACATGGTAATCTGGATATGGTTCTCAGAGAGATTTGTTGATGATTAGTGATCATAAAACTCACTGGAGATAAATATGTAGGGATTCTGTTAAGTTCCTACTTGATATGCAAAATAGACAACTACTTCAACTTGAAGAGAAGCCTGAATTAAGCCACCACTTATCATCGCCTGCTCCCAAATCTGAGCCCTGAGTCTGATATCAAGGTAGGGATGGATATCCTTTATGAAGGACTTGAAAATTATATCACAAATACATTTGTGGAAGTAGCCTTCCCCAAAAGAACTTGAAAATATTTATCAGGGAAACTGTGCATTAGCAAAACACAGATCCCTAAGTCATGAGGGTGTTTAGTGACGATTTTTTAAATTCTTTGCTGTTTCCAGCTTAGATAAATTGGTTTTGGGACAGGACTCTCCTTTAGGGCTAGAGATGCTTTTAAGCACCAACTTGCCTGACTCACTTTTTTAGGGATAGAAAATGAAGCTCAGAGAAATTAAATAGCTTTACCAAGGTCATAAAATTTCTTCATTGCAAAGCTAGGATATGAACCCAGGTAAATTCTGACTAGGTTGCTATACCACCCCCAGGTGCCTGGGGCCCCTGTGGGAGGGGGATGTGAGGGGGAATAACTGTAAGTTGGGGAAAAAGTGGGAAGAGAAGTGTTATGTTCCCTTCGTTCTTCATTTTGGCTTTAAAGTTTGATTTTACCCAAATTAGAAAATGAGGACAAATTCCTGGCTTTGGGGAGGATGGGGGCGGGGTCTGAGAGGAGGAGCAGAGGTTGAACATCACAACAGATGTCTCAAGTTCCTGTCAGGCAAAGGAGAGTGGGACCTATCAGGACAAGGAGGCTCAGGGCCAGAGGAACTCCATGACCAAGGGCCTGAGGCATGAGTCATGGTCCAGGGGAGAGAGGAAGACTGGGATGTCAGACCCTGAGTAGGGAGGAGTACCCCAAACCTCTGCCCAAGGATCCCTGAACCAAGCAACATTTGGACTTGGGGTGACTCACAATGAGCACAAGCTCTGGGCAGTTGGATAGTTGATGGCAAAGTTCAGGGAATAGAAGATAGAATCCAAAGCTGGGTTTGTGTCTCCAACCTGACACTAAACCCAGACCTGAGCTACTCATTGCTTCTGTCCCTTAAGTGTCCTTCAATATATTGAATTTTTAACCCATTTCTATCTAATCCTTGGGGATTTGAGGGAAGCTTATGTTCTTTTTCACAACAGATGTTCTCCTTTTAAGAAATAACTCTTGATTTGATAATGATAAGGTGACCACATATTCTGATTTCTCCAAGATGGTCCTACTTTATCCCTGCTATCCTAACTTTGTTAATGAATTTTTACGGTCACTTTACCTAAGGGTCCCTTATGGATACTTGTCCATAGGCTCCCTTAGATGACCATGCAATCCACACTTTCTTCATGAAATATATGTTGTTAAAAACTTTGACATGCCTAGAGGCAATCTTCCATAATATTATATGATGGAAATATATATATGGAAATAATATACTATATGAAACCTCAATGAAAAGGCCCTGAAACACCTGTGAGTTGAATGGGTGGATGACTCATAGGCTTGTGTGTCTATCTTAGACAAAATGGTGGCTCTTTTTCAACCCCTACCTATGACATTGTGGGAAGATTTTTTTTTTTAAGATTTTATTTATTTATTCATTTATCCCCCTTTGCTGCTTGTGCTCGCTGGGTCAGCTAACCATGCCACGCGGCGGGCTTGTCTTCACCAAGAGGCCCCGGGGGCCTCCCATATGGTAAACGGGAGCCCTACTGATTGAGCCACAGCCGCTTCCCTGTGGGAAGATTTTTAATGAACCATTGACTGAGAAGAAAAAATTAATTTTAGCCAAAGTGATTCTGAGGAAGCAGATGTGGCTCAAGTGATTGGGCTCCCACCTACCATATAGGAGGTCCAGGGTTCGATTCCCAGGGCCTCCTGGTGAAAAGCAAGCTGGCCCGAGCAGCAAGCTGGCCTGAGTGGAGAGCTGGCCTGAGGGGAGAGCTGGTCCACGTGAAGTGCTGGCCCACATGGAGAGCTGGTGCAGGAAGATGACACAACAAAAACAGACACAGAAGAGAGACAATGAGAGATGCAGCAGATCAGGGAGCTGAGGTGGCACAGGAGATTGAGCAGCCTTTCTCCACTCCGGAGGGTCCCAGGATCAGTTCCCGGGCTGCCTAAGGAAAAGCTAAGCAGATACAGAGAGCAGACAGTGAGCGCAAAAACAGTGATGGGGGAGAGAAATAAATAAATCTTTTAAAAAGTGATACTGCATGATACACTGCTCCCAGTCAGAATTGTAATTCTGCATTTTCTTAGAGATTCTAGATAGTACCCTAAGGCAAAAATAAATAAATAAATAAATAAATACGCACATACATACATATATACATACATACATAAATGAAATTTTATAAATCTACAAAAAAGCTACTAGAATTAATAGGTGAGTTTAAAATGGTTGGAAGATATGGGATAAATATACAAAATATTCAGTATTATTTCTTTGCGGTAGCAATGAACAATCGGAAGTTAAATTTTTAGATAACATATACGGTAGGATATAACATATGAAATATGTAGGAATTAATAGGACAAAAGAAATTCAAGGGCTATCCATTGAACATGACAACAATTGTTGAAATAAGCTAAAGAGACCTAAATAAATGGGGAAATATGCCATATTCTGGTGGGAACATAAAATGGTACAATCACCTTGGAAAACAGTTTTGCATTTTCCTAAAAAAAAAGGTACAAATACCAACCATGTGACCTCACAATTCCACTCCATGATTTCACTCCAATATTAAAACATATTTCCATATTAACACTTATACACAAATGTTCATTGCAGCTTTATTTGTAAAAAGAAAAACAAGAAAGAACTCATATGTCAATCAAAAGGTAAATCAATATAATGCATCCATAAGAAGTACTACTAAGCAATAAAAAATTATGAACTATTGACACACAATGTCAACAGAATAAATCATGAATGAAAGAAGGCAGATTAAAGGATCATCTACTCTATACCTCCATTTTTATAAAATTCTAGAAAAAGAAAACTTATCTGATAGAAAGCAGATGAGTAGTTGACTGAAAATGAAGGCTCAGAGAAGGGTGGGAAGGAGAAATTATAAGAAGATATAAGAAAATTATCAAGTTGTGTTGGATATGTTCATGATTTTGATTGTACACTTTAAGCAAGTGTAGTTTTATTAATGTCAATTATCACTTACTAAAACTGTTTAACAGAAATAAGTGTAGAATTTTGAGAAACAATGCTTCAGTTCACATCAGTACTCTTTTCTACTAACTCTGTAACCAGAGGATAACTACTTAACCTCTCTATGTCTCAGTTTCCTTATCCTCAATAGGGGTAATAATTAAAGTATCTTATTAAGTTTTTTGAAGCTTAAATAAATTAATATATGTAATCGGCCTAAACTAGTGTCTGGAATATAGTAAGCTCTAATAAATTTTAGTTTTTGTTTTTGATGCAATCAGCAGCAGCAGCAGTAGCATCCCATATGCAGAATACACAGCCACAAGAACCAAGAAGTTAAATTTGAGGTTTATCCTTTTCTAATTACATCATTAATTATAAGTATTCCATTCAATATTATTTCTTCTAGTACCTGTGACTTCATTGCAAGGTTTTAGTACCAAAGTGATTCAACAATAGTCCTGTTTAATTTGAACATGAGTGACTATAAGCCAGTCCTTTCATATCTTCAAGTCATCAGGCAAACTAGAAAAAGTGGTTACAGCATTGGCTAAGTTGACCATCCCAGGTAATCAAGGGAAAATAAGGTAATTACTTCTCAATAAAGTCAAGTATTACACATAGAAAAAAGGCATACCATTCTGTACCTTCTTTTTCTACCAGGCCTGATGGTAGAAGTTAATGGAAAACAATTGAAAGAGAAAACCCAGCAGAACAACCAAGCATTAAGCACTTTCAGGAAAGGCAGTTTGGGTAACCACAGTGGGGATAATTGAAGACAAGGAGATGAAGAAAAAGAAGTGGAAAAAATGAAGTCTTATCTACCACTTAACAGCCTCATGTTAAGTTTTGGAAACAAAGAATTGAGTCCTTATCCATAGTCCTTTATTTTGAAAAATAGGATATTTTTACTAAAGTATAATACTTAACATACATATAGCAAAATGCACATATCTTAAATGTGCAGCTTGATGTAATTTTAAAAATTAAACACAATGGCATAACCATGAGAAGATCAAAATATAGAATATTAACTGTACCCCAGAAGTCTCCTCTGGGTCCCATCCAATGACTGAACCTTGCCAATTGTAACTACAATTCTGTTTCACCTTACATTAATTTGTATTGTTTTTGAAATGCATATAAACAGAAATTTACAAACGATACTCTAATTGTGTCTAGCTTCTTTTGTTCAGCTGTCTGTATCTATCACTTTTGCTTTATTCTGCTGATTGCTTTTAAAATTAAATATTTGTATTTCATTTCTGACAGCTTTGCTATTATATGCCTGAGTGTGATTTTCTTTGTATTTATCCTGCTTATGATTTGTGGAAGTTCTTGAAACTGTGATTTTATATTTTTTTATCAGTTCTGGAAAAGTTTCAGCCATTACTCTTATATTGCCTTCACCCCATCCTTGACCTCCTCAGATCCCTCACCCATTTGCATGTATATTAAACTTTGCCATTGTGTCCATATGTCTCTTGGGCTATCATTTTAATTATTACTCTCCACCATTTATCTCTCTACCCTGAAATGTGGATATTTTCTACTGAGCTATCTTTCAATTTACTAATCCTTTGTTCAACTGTGTTTAGTCTGCTGAAATAGCTATCCATTGAGTTGATAATTTTAGGTATATTATTTATAAATACTATTATTTACATTTAATTATTTTTATAGATTTTTGTTCTTTTTTAAAATTATCTTTTTATACACTTCTTTGATTATAATAATCATTGTTTTGTTTTTTCTTAAAGTCTGGATCTAATAATATCAATATTCAGATCATCTGTTGGCCTTTTACTCTTGTCTGTTTTTTTTGTGTTTTTTTTTTTTTTTTTCCTTCATAGAGGATTTGTAAGCAGATAGGTATTAAGTAAATCACATTAATTCAGCCAAGACTGCTCTGGTTCTTGTTTACGCTTCCCCTAGGGTATTGGTCTTTTCAGAATTTCATTTGTATATCCGAAGTTACTACCAGATTGCCTTCTCCTTTGCAAATTCTAAACTCCATTTTTTTTTTCCCTTCCCAGCATAAGGAAACAGTTAAAAATAAAAGTTCTCTGTTTACTTTCCTTGTCTTTTTAGGCTTTTAACATCTGCTTTCTGTTTTTATTTATACGTTTTATTTATTTATTTATTTTTCCCTCCATGTTTTACTCTACTCATTTGCAATCAACGACCTGACAAGTGCCTTGAGGAAAAATTACAAGAAGACTATTGGCCTCACCTAAATGCATCTTCCTTCTCTCTAAGACCTTGACTTTTCAAATCCCTGCAACCTTAGCTTTTCACTGATACTTTCAATCAATTCTTTATTCATTCTAACATTCACAGTCATTGTCTGTGGAAATGTTACTTTCAACTAGGTACTCAACTATGGCTACTGGTAGATGTATCATATGCATTTATATATTTTAAGTAATACCCATATTTTCCTACCTACCTTTCCAAATATGGTGTGTAGGGAATGTTTGTGGTAGAGCTCAAGTGAACCATTGAATCTTGAACAGCACTATCCAGTGTGAATATCATGTGAATCATTTATATAATTTTAAAGTTTCAAGTAGCCATACTAAAGGAAGTAAAAAGTAATTAGTGAAATTACATTTAATGATATATTTTGCTTAATTAAAATATATTCAAAATATTATCACTTCAACATTTATGTTTTCATAATCCACTGTATATTTTACACTTGCATTTCATCTCAATTCAGACTAGCCCCATTTCAAGTGTTTAAGAGCCACCCTCAAGTGATGACTAGTTACCATATTGTGCAGTGCCGGTCTGCACATTGCAGAATATGGAGAGGCAGAACAAGAGGACAAATGGACATTATATGGTGATACTGACTTGACTTAGATTGTCTCTCTTTGGAGGAACAAAGGGATGTCTATTTAGCTGTATAAAGAACATTTTCAACTTATTAGGAGCCAACAATTTGTGGGGAAAATTTTTTTTAACTGCTTAGCATCCAATGCTCCTTCCTAGTTTGGAGGAATAACTAAAATTACATAATAGCAGAATGTAGGATTCAGCTTCCCTCCACTGAATCCAAAAGGATTACAACGCCCTCTCTATCCTCAATGCCAGGTTTCAGACATGTAACCCAGACTCAGTCAATTATATTTCTTCCAGAGATGATGTATATTGAGTGTATGGTACAGAAATGGAGGCAAAGCTTTAAACATATTCCCAGAAGTGACCTTGAGTGAATCAGAGTGAGGCCTAGTAGTGACCTTGTTGCCTGCTGTGTCATTCTAACCAGACAATTTCTAGGTTATTAATGTTGCTATGTTGTTATTTCTCAGCTTTACTTTTTTCCTTTAGGTGTTCCAAGCCCTAATTTATAGGAGTTTTTTGGATCCAAGATTTCATTTTTTTAATGCAACATAGTTACAAAAGTGCATAAATTTAGGAGCCAAATTGTGTTTGTTTGGAATCTGGCTTTCTACTCATTAACTCTCAGGATGTAGACACATTATTTTACCTTTTTCCCCTCAATTTCCTTATATTATCAAGTAAAGATGAACATTTTATCTGCCTCATGGGGTTGTTATTCAGGTTTAGTGAGAAAATCCATACGGAGCAAGTGTACTTATAAAATGTACTTTTTGTGTACTGAATATTTAGCACCAACTAACTCTTAGCTTTTGTTACTAAAAAAAAATTATGGACAATCTACTACATATCAGGTTCTTACATATAAAATACGTTTCTTGCTTTTCCTCTGAAATTACCTTAATAAATGAGAATTTTTACATATACCTAGGGTTTTGGGAAAGGGCTAACTTGTAACTGGAGGAGCCTACTACAGATCCTTATAGTCTCAGGTTTTATCTTAAATTTTATTTCAAATATTCATGCTTGTGATGTGCTTCAAATTATTTCCCATTGAGTAATGTGCCATGCTTATTTGGTAGCTTCAGGTAGTGTTGGGCACGTAGCCCACTACTGCAGTCAGAGAAGTGTAAACAAAATGATATATCATAACACTGACAATAATCCTGTGATATAGGCATTATTGTTTCTATTTTTAAGATAGGAAAATTGAATTATGGGAAGTTAGGTAAATTCTTACAATTACTCAGCATGTGTGTGCACAATTATATATGGATTTAAAAAAAATCTTGAGTTCCAGTTTCCCAGAGAATTTCTCCTATATAGTATTTGGGGATCCATAATCATATGGCCTACAGATCATAAAAGGGTTCTGCAACTACCTGGAGCACCCCTAATGTTTTCAAAAAGGTAAGCCAAGCCTCAAGGAATGCGTGCCTTGAAAATTCCTTTCATTTCCCTGACATTGCTGCTTTCTTAATCTCTCTTTCATCTTCTACATTTTTTTCCTTTCTTTTCTCAAGACAGTGGTCATAAATATATCCATAACTGTAAGCAGTTCATTATTTAAATAGACTTCATCTACAAGAATTCTGGAAATTTACTTTATGTGACTTTTCAAGGAGAGAATTGTGATTAATTATTGACCAGAATGACTTCTAAGCTCTCATACTTGCCATGCCAGCCAAGGCAAATTAGACAGGTTTTGAAAGAAGGAAATAATATTCCAAATGCCACCCTTAAATTTTCCCAGGGGCTGACTGATAGACTTTATCCAGTGGTATTGATAATTGCATGAGGGTGGAATTAAACTTTTCCAGGAATTCAAATAAAAGACGCTATAATTATATTTCTTCATCATTTGACCAATATATGCTAACTTTTCTCTTTCTTTTTCAGGTGCTTACAAAATTAGCAGATATAAAAACAGCTGCAGAACTGTGCTAGCCAAGATTTTCTCTGATAATACTTTGACTTCTGACCATGAGCATATGTGAATTCTCTTCCCATTTCTCTAAATAACCTTAGCTTTTCATTTCACCTCTTTCTAGATGGCACTCTTTGCCATTATTTTTTCAGAAATAAATCATTTCAAAAACAAAGAATTAACTTCTTTATCTTCCTCATTGATTTAGAAAATCTCTACACTGTAAAAATATGTTTTTCCAGGCCAAATTTTTTCACTTGCAGCTTGCCCTTTTAAAATGTTCTCATCCTGAAAAACCGATAGATAGCAAAGAATCAGTTATTAAAAAGTACAGCTCATGCTTTTCAGGTGTCATAGATAACCTTCTATCTGCATTTTCTGCAATATTATTCCAAATTGATTCCAATAGTATATAATTTTAAATGATGAATTAAATGCTTTGCCACTTAAAAATGAACTTGGTAAAATATTTCACTCAGCTATTATTAATACTTAAAGTACACACATCATTTTTTAAGAATTAAAAAAATAAGCAGTCAGCTCAATGGGCTCACCCAGGACAACTGGTAGGGAGATGATGATGGACAACAGCCATCCCAGGGAATGGAGAGAGTCTGCAGCTGCAGGCAGGATAATCTCATCCATCTTATCCATGGGATATAAGCCCTCTCTTACTTGGATGTGGAGTGGACATCACCGTCCCAGACTCCTCAGTATGGGGGGAAGAGCTATGGACTAAAGCGGACTTACTGGTATTCTGTTATAGACATATTGTAATGCAAGCAATGGAAGAAATTACAACATTGATGTGGAGCCAGTGGCCACTGGATGTTTTGGGGGCAGGGAGAAGGTAAAGCAGTTGTAATACAGGGGCTTTTTCGGGACTTGAGAATTATCCTGAGTGACATTGCAATGACAGATATAGGCCATTTTATATTATCATATAACATGCAGAACTGTGTGGGAGAGAGTGTGGTCTACAATGTGAACTATGGTCCATGCTTAGTGGCAAAGCCACAGGATGTATATATCTATTGCAGATGATGTGCCACACTAATGAAGGATGTTTATGTGGGAGGTTGTGGGAGATGTAGGGAGGTGGGGCATATGGAAATCCCTATAATTTTTGTATAACATTTATGTAATCTAAGTATCTTTTAAAAATTTTTAAAAATTATTAATTAAAAATATAAGCAATCAAAATTTTCTTTTTTATGAGTTTGAAAATGTCCATATATATTCTAGTTCTGAAAGATGTATACAAGTAAAGTAAATGACATGGTAAACTATAGAATTCTAGTCAACTAGATATCTTCTGATGTCATGGCTTCATTTGTATGTTATGTTTACAGGCTTTGAATTACATAACTCATCATGGAAGAAGAGAAAATGTTCATTTCAATATCTGATACTTAGGCTTTCTAATGTCTATTTAAAATAATTAGATTATTGTCAGAAGAAAACATCTGGATAAATGAGTGAATGTCTTCCACTTCTAGTGTCCATAAATCTCCCTGAAAGTCAGACCTCCATAATCAGTTACCTGCCAGAAAGCTAAACTCAAATGTCCTCAGACTCAAATATAAATTAATCATGGTATCCTCAAAACCTATTTTTCCTCTATTGTTCCCATATCCCCTATCTTAGGAAAGGGTGCCAATGTTTGTGCACTTGCTCAAGCCTGGAATCTGATTTCCTATCTCTCTTGAGTCTCACGTCAAATTAAGCAACAGGTTTTGTGGCTTCTACATTGTAATCCATCCATCTACCTCTCTGTGTCTCTACTCAAGACTCACTTAGATCACGAAACAAATTCTTAACTGAACTCTCTGTCTCTAACTCTCCCTTCTGATTCTCTGCCAAACCATTCTCCACACTCCCCAGTGATTATTTTAACCATAGATCCCTGCTCACAACCCATTAAGAGCTCCCCATTCTGTAGGCCTTCTGTGACTTAGCCTGCAGGTATCTCTCACACTTCCATCTTTGGTCACACCTATTTCCCTTCACGTCAACTAGGCTATGCTTTCCCTTCCCTCTGGTCATTTTCTCATGCATTTCCTTTTTACTGCTTCCAACACCTCCTGCTCTTATTTGCTTGGCTTTTACTGATCCTTTAGTCCCACCTTGAACATCTCTTTCCCTGACACACCATGCTTGGTTTTATATGCTTTTCTTTGAGCTTCCATAGCAACATATAGTTCTCCTATTGCAACACTATTTTTTTTAGTTAGGCCAGTAAAAAGAATTTATTTAGGAAATGGGGGAAAGAACAGAGCTTGCTGAGAAATGGGAGAGAAAGACAGAAATACACACCAAAATTTGGTGCGGGACCCTCTAGGCAGAGAGAGCGCCTGTTGCAACACTTAACACTGTATATCAATTTCCTGTTCACTCCTCTGTATTTCTAACTAAACTGAAAATTCCGAGAGGAAAGGAACCATGCCTTTCTTGTTCACTGTTGTTTTTCCCCCAAAAAATAGTGACAAGAAGGTAGGATGCATTTAATAAATATTTGTTAAATAAGTAAATCCAAGAATGAATAAATATTAAGATTTTAGAAAAGCAACTACATTCTAAATTAACAATTTGAAAATGTGAAGGCATAGAATAAGCAAACTGGAATATTTTTAAAAAGCACTTGTTTATTAAAAGGTAAGAGGAAATAAAGAAAATGTTTCTGATTTTTCCCCAGTTTTTCACATAAGCCTATATATTACCAGGCCAAGTAATGATTGGATGTTTCACATTTCAGTTCACTGCTCTGTAAACCCATCTGATAACTTTCTGGCCTTTCCAATATTAACAGTAAATAACTCTCTCTTTCTAGATAGCCTAGGAGAGGGAGCATAATCCTTGACAGATCTCCCTTCTGAATGGTTTTTGTATGGTCAGGGGTGGATTTGTAACTATACATCCCACTTTTGTCTAAGGCTAGAACTGAACTTTCCCTCCAAAACCTGCTTGATGCCTAAAACATCCACCATGGTCCTTCTTACCCACCCACCCCCATTCTTGAAGGTAAATTATTGTCCTAGCATTAAAATAGCTGATATATATTAAGCATAACTACCTCCCAGGTATTACCTCATTTATTCTCCATAACAACCTTATTAAACAGGTATTAATATTATATAGATGAGGAAACTGAAGGTCAGAGAACTTCAATTTGAATTCCAGCTATCATATGCAATGATTATGTATTCAACCACAAAGTACACTACCTCCAGAAAGCTTCCATTACAATGAAAACAGACATTAACTGTTAGGAGCACATCATAATGAATCATTACATCACATTATCTTAGCAGAAGGTGGGTTATCAATTAAAACATAAGTAATACTTTCATGAACTCTAAATTATTTAACTTATCTGGGGTAATGGGAAAGTGAGTCATGTTGTCCAGGTTTAGATTTATAATTAAGTAGGTTTTGGTTTAAGATATATATTTTAAAAGAAATTAGTTAGAGATGACCCTTGAATTTGCCAGTAGATACTGCTATAATTATTTTTCAATCAAAGTGTTAACTTGCTATTTCTAAGCAAGATAACTGAGGAGACAGTTAGGGGTGGACATCAACTTCTAAGAAGTTGCCTATAAGTAAAACAAATTAATCAACAATGAGGAACACCATCTTCTAATATAGAATCTTGCAAGCAATAGACCAGTAATAAGCAGGTCTCATTACAGGAAAAGGATTATGAAAATAGTGAATCCTGGTTTTAGAATTGGGCAGTGGTGATTGATTACATCTCTTTTCATTCAGATGATATCCTGGGTCCAAACGATAGTCTGCTGACTTCTTCCAGATACCACCTGGCTTACCCAAACCACAGGCTGAGGAGCTATTCCCACAACTCTGTCACATACATATCTATCTTGATAGGCAGTGCTTGGATTAGAAGTTGATCTTATTCTAGGGCATCAGTCTGTTTACTACACTCAAAAGGAAAAGAAAAGCAAAGAACAAGATCAAACAAAAAAGCCTTTTTGCAAATAGATTTAATTCATTCTCCTATACCTCAGAGTTTCTGTTTGGTTGATGAAAAATTTTGGAAATAGGTAGTGGTGATGGTTGTGCAACATTGTGAATGTAATTAATGCAACTGAATTAATTACATTTTAAAAGGTTAAAATGGAAATTGTGTGTGTGTATATATATATATATATATATATATATATATATATTTAAAAAACTGCAATAAAAATAGTTTTAGTGGAGCGGGTGTAGCTCAGTGGTTGAGCGCCTGCTTCGCATGTAAGAGGTCTCAGGTTCAATTCCCAGTACCTCCCTATATATATATATATATATTAGTTCACTGATTATACATATCATCCAGTGTTGACATAGTTCAACATACAATTAAAAAAATAGTTTACAAAACCCAAAACATGGTGATTTATTGTTTCTCATAATTTTGTGCGTTGGCTGGATAGTTCTTCCTCTGATTGCCTAGGCTAATATGAATGGTATTGCCTTGAATCTTTCACAGGCCTTAAAAGGGCTCTCATAGACTAACCCTTGATTTGATCTTTAGCCCTGATTTCACTTTGAATTTTTTTTACTGGCTTGCAATACTTGGGATGAAAGATAGTTTTAAGTTTAAACCCAGCAAGTCCTGAGCTTTCCATATTTTCTCTAGATTGTGTTTGCAAATGGAACATTTCCTTCTTTAACTCATCTCCATCTTCCTGAAGCATATCATATGCAGCTAGGAGAAACTTTCAACATTCTAGCTAGAGAGCTCCTTAGCCAGATCCTCAAGTACAGTAGTTATATTTTCTGCCTTTCATGTTATTGCATGCAAATCTTTTGGCAATTTTTTCTCTGCAACATAATACAGGTCATCCTTCTTTCAGCCTCCAACATCCCTGTACATTTTCTGAGATTTTCCTAATAGACTTCTTGCTGTCTTTCCAGCCACCACCTGCCCTCCAGTTCCAAGTCATCGCCACATGTTTTAGGTTTCTGAGATGAAAAAGCTGTACTTCTAAGACTGAATTATTTCAGGGTTCATCCAAGGAAGCAGAACTAGTTTGAGTTAAATATCAAGAGATTTTTATCAGAATTAGATGTTATGTGATTGTTGGAAGAGCTGGAGAATAAAGTTCTCAAACAGAAAGTTGGGGGATAAGAAAAGAGGAGAAGCTGTTGGAAGTAGTGAAAAGGAAATATCTCTTCCTTCTGTATTTGTTCATGATTCTCTGCCCATGCTGATCTAAATGATGTCTCTTGGTCTCTGGTTTCTCCAAAATACCATTTGGAAGTACAGCAGATTTTCCCAAGGTTTGGGGCAACAGAAGAAGTTTACATTACAACAATTCCCAAAGTGCTTAATTCAGAATATTAAATATCCCTGTTCTTCTGTCTTTTGGTCACCAGGAATTTTTCAGTGAGACAGAGCTCCAAAATCTCTAGCTTCTTGCCATGTTCCTTTGTTCCTTCTGTCTCTCTCTCTATCATCTCCACCTTTAGTCTTATCTTTTTTGGAGGGGTTAAGGTCTAATTTTCTGCTTATCATGCTTTCTCTTAAATTCCAGTTAAATATTTAGATTGATAAATTTATCACTTTTTACTTTTCTTCCAGGATCCTTCTAGACTATATCCTCAGGGTCCACACATCTAAAGCAGAATATCAAGGTGTTTTCCTAAACAAAGATAGTGTTCTTCCTAAGGGGAATTCTGAGCCAGCTATTAACATTAAAATCTTTTTTATCCTGCCACCTTTACTTAAAGAATAAATCAATGAAGGCCTTTTGGGAATTAACTATTCCTGGGAAAGGAAGATGTGACATGGCAGGAATTTTATGATAATATAATTTTTCTTTAAGGTTTTGATTACATTGATATATGTAATCCAGCCATTTCAGCACACAGTACTTTGTTAGGTAAAACTAAATTCAATGTAGTGGTAACAAACATTTATTTCTACTCATCATACATTCATGATATATTCACAAACATCTCCAAACCACTGCCACTAAATAAAGTTTTCGTATCTTTTTTTTCTCTTTTTTCCTTAAGAGTTTTCCCCTTCTTATCCTAAATTTATTCATTGTGCCTACAAACAAGTCAGGTTACCTTCCAAATGACAGAGCAATGAGTATGAAATGAGATAATGATAGAAGTTGCCCAGCCATGATTCTGGCACCTTGTAAGAATCAAGTCATTCAGATCATTCTGTCAGTTAATTATAAATTTGTCCAATTGTATGGGTCAATAACTCTGATTTCCCTTTATCTACTTTGTGTGACGTGCAGGTCCAGTGCATTGTTCTCCCCAGTTGAAATCAGAAACATTTAGAAACGTATTTGCCACAGTATTAGTCAATAGCCGAATGGAAAGCCCACTGAGGCAAAGCATTATGCAGGAAGTTATGAAAGAGGTGTCAAAGAGTAAGCAAATTATGCAGTTCCTGTGCTTGAGAATGAGGGATATAAGGGGAAAGCAAGAACAAAAATAAATGTTTATGGGGAGGACAACCAGCAAGATGGTGGCAGAGTAAAGAGCTCCTAGAATCAGCTCCTGCTATGGGGCAGTTGGTGATCACCCAGAGCTATCTAAAGCACTTTTTGGGGGGCTCCAGGAGACCAAAAGTGCATCCTACAACATCTTTGAAAGAATGGAAGGAGAAGACTGCCCATCTCCAGAGAAGATTCGTAAGTAGAGCACTCCACGCCACGGAGGCCAGTGATCAACCTCCACTGGCAGAACAAGACGCCTCTGGAGCTGTTCCACGGCAGGAATTGAAAGCTTCACTTCCCAAAATGGGGGAGGAAGAGACCGTTGGTCACCAACTTGAGCTACTGATTAGTAAATTTGGCAGGCTAAAGTGTAATCCTAAGACCAGCTAAAGTTTGATATGAGGGGAAGCGGGGCTGACTGAAAATCACAGTGCTAGTAGGGACAAGCTTTTCCCCATCTAGATGGGATTGCTGCTCTAGAGGAAGCTGACGGCCCCTGCACCACCTTATCCTTATGTAGGTACATTTAGCTGGAGCAGACTGAATAATTGGAAGTCTACCAGGGCAACTGTCATCATCTTGGGCCTGCACGACATAGATTGCTGCCCACACCTGCAGCTCCATCCCCACCCCAGGCAGGGGAGAAAAGGGCATGTAGCTTCATCAGTCTTTCTGGGCAACTACAGTCTAGGCCTGCATGACTTGGATTATTCCACACAGCTGTGGCTCTGTCCCTACCCCTGGCAAAGGGGAAAGTTGGAAGAAACTTCACTGGTCCTTGGGGCAATGAGGGTAGCTTGAGCCTCCACAGCTTATAGCACCAACTACATCCTTGGCTCCTACTACACAATCAGCAAGGGAGAAAGAGAAAACTAAAGAGAAAAACTGCACCCAGAACAAATACTCTAGTAAGCCAGATGCCAAGACACCAACAAAAAATTACAATCCACACCAAGACACAGGAAGATATGGCCCAGTTAAAGGAACAAGATAAGCCTCCAGTTGACATAAAGGGAGTTGAGACAACTAATCATAGATGTTCAAACAAATCTCCTTAATAAATTCAATGAGATGGCTAAAGAAATTAAGGATATTAAGAAGACATTGGATGAGCACAAAGAAGAATTTGAACGCATACATAGAAAAATAGCAGATCTTTTGGGAATGAAAGGTGTAATAAATGAAATTAAAAATACACTGGAATCATAATAGCAGATTTGAGGAGGCAGAAGAAAGGATTGGTGAGCTTCAAGAAATGGCCTCTGAAAGTGAGCATACAAAAGAACAGATGAATCAAAAATTGGAAAAACTTGAACAATGTCTCAGGGAACTAAAGGACAACAAGAGATGTGCAAACATATATGTCATGGGTGTCCCAGAAGGAGAAGAGAAGGGAAAAGGGGCAGAAGGAATATTTGAAGAAATAATGGTAGAAAATTTCCCAAATGTATTGAAGGATATAGATATCCATGTCCAAGATCACGATGTACTCCCACCCAAAAAAATCTGAATAGACCAACTCCGAGACACATGCTGATCAGAATGTCAAATGCCAAAGACAAAGAGAGAATTCTGAAAGCAGCAAGAGAAAAGCAATGCATAACATATAAGAGATACCCAATAAGATTAAGTGCTGATTTCTCACCAGAAACCATGGAGGCAAGAAGGCAGTGTTATGATATATTTAAGATACTGCAAGAGAAAAACTTCCAGCCAAGAATCTTATATTTGGCAAGACTGTCTTTCAAAAATGAGGGTGAGTTTAGAGTATTCACAGATAAACAGAAACTGAGAGAGTTTGTAATCAAGAGATCTGCTTTGCAGAAAATACTAAATGGTGTGCTACAGCCTGAAAAGACAAGACAGGAGACGGGGCCTTGGAAGAGAGTCTAGAAATGAAGTTGATGGATTATCAACTGAGGCATGGACTCACTTGTGAGGAGCATCTTGGAAAACCTGAATGATGTGTGGCCAAAGTGAAGCCACAGAACTGGAGGCCTGAATAGGAGGAAGCTCGGATGCAGTCAGAGACGGAAGCCAGAAGTCGGGAAACTGCAAGGTGGGCAAGGAGAGTGACCCCAGGACCCCAGGTCTGCCAGCCCACACCCGAATGCTACAGACTGTGGAGAGCAAGCATGGCCCTAACAACCCCCAGATTTTGGACTTTTAGCCTCTGAAACCACGAGACAATAAATTCCCGTTGTTCAGCCCAACTGGTGTATGATGTGTGTCACAGCAGCTCTGGCAAACTAAAGCACCAGGATTTGTAGCAGCTGCTGATTTCCATGGTGCAAATATTCCTACCATAGGCAATTTCAAGCTACCAACAGTCTAACAACCAACTTACAAGATTCCTGAATATTTAATGTTAGCTTTCGTGATATGCTTCCTATCTGGCAATCCTGGCTTTCCACACTGCCCTCCATCTGGGCCAAGCAGCTTGGGAATCAACTAGTGGCAAAATACATAAGGCCTCAATAAAAATCAGTGAGGAAATACCCATGTTTGACAGATACAAGATTCTAGGATTTAATTTCTCTTGACCTACTCCACCTAGGCATTTAATGATTATTTTAAAAGAAGCAATTTTACTTCCTTATCAGACTTGTTGCCACCAAATAAATATAACATACAGTTTAACTATAAAAAAAAGTTTATATCAATAAAAGTAACTCAAAGTGTCAATAGAGTGGTAAAAATAAAATATGACAGATAAACCCAAGTGTGAAGGAATAAACTTAACCAACAATGTAAAGCACTTGTATTCAGAAAACTACAGCTCATTGTTAAAAGAAATTTTAAAAAGACCTAAATAATCAGAAGAACATTCCATGCTCATTGATTGAAAGACTAAACATCAAGATGTCAATTCTACTCAAATTGATATGCAGATTCAATGCAATCCCAATAAAAAATTCCACTAGCATTTTTTAAATAAATGGAAAACATGGTTATCAAATTTATTTGGAAGGGTAAGAGGTCCTGAATAGCCAGAAACATCTTAAAAAGGAAAAATGAAGTTGGAAGACTCTCATTTCCGGACTTTAAGTCATATTGCCTAGCCACAGTGGTAAAAACAGCATGGTAGTGGCATAAAGACAGACACATAGACCAATGGAACCAAATTGATGGTTCAGAAACAGACCCTCACATCTATGGTCAAGTGATTTTTGACTAGCTGTCAAACCCACCCAGCTTGGGCAGAACAGTCCATTCAACAAATGGTGCCAAGAAAATTGGATATCTGTGGCAAAAGAAGGAAAGAGGACCCCATCTCACACCCTATATAAAAATTAACTCAAAATGAATAAAAAAACTAAATATAGAAGCAAGACCCATAAAGCTTCTAGAAGAAAATGTGGGAACATATCTTCAAGACCTGATGGTAGGTGGTGGATTCTTAAAGGAGATAAGAGGAGGACTGTGATGGACTACTGATATTTAATGCATGTAGAAGTTTTAATTAGCTTTACTGTAAAAGTGTGGAAATGTACAGAGTTGATGGTAACACATTATAGTGAGTAACAGCTGGTTTATAAATGGGGATGTGGCTGAAAATGGTTATCTAGGGATGTAAATACCAATCCACAGAAAGCTAGAGAATTATCTAGGTACTGAATAGCACAGTAAACCCAGAGGTGGATGAGAATTTTGGTTGATGGTGAAGATGCAAGAGTGTCCTTTGTGAGCTAGTGCAGATGTACCTCAGTATTGCAGGGTGGTGGGAATGTGGAGAAGCATGGGAAGAATACACCTGGAGTGACCTATGGAGTGTGGTTACAGTAATAATATAATATTCTTGCATCTATGCCAAAGATGTGCTGTGTTATAATGGGAGTATGGAAAATATGTGTCAAATGTATGCTATGGACCTGGTAATGGTTGAATGATATTACCTCATAGTTTGTAGCAAATATTCTGCCACGGTGTGTTGTGTTGATAGAAGGGTGTTGTTTGGGAATTCTGCACATGTACATGATTGTTTTGTAAGTTTACAATTTCTGTCATAAAAATATATTTAAAAAATAATAATAGGGTGGGTTGGGGGAATACTCCAAATGTAAGATAAGGCCTATAATTAATAGTAAGATTTTGACAATATACTTTCATATTTGTAACAAATGTCTCATGATAAGACAAGGTGCTCATGGGGGGTTGATGTATGGGACCTCTGTATGATGTTGTGAATGTTTGCTTTGCAAGTTCACAACTTTTAATATAAACTTATTGTTTATGTATGTTCATGTATAAATGATATAATAATAATATTAATAGGGTGGGTTGGGGGAAATACTTTGGTTAGTAGTAATATTTTGAGGATTCTCTTTAATCATTAGTTAAAAATATTTAACAACAATGCAAGTTATTGGTGTTAGGGTGAGATATGAGAGCCCGGTATGATGTTATGTATGTTTGTTTAGTAAGTTCACAACTATTACTATACACTTATTGTTTATGTATGTTCATGTATGAGTGATATTCTTCATTAAATTAAAAAGAAATGTTCATGGAGATACAGTTGGTGATGGTAGAGCCCCTTCCCCCCGCCAAAAAAATAATCATATATATGTGTCTATGTCCTATCCCTCAGAACCTGTGACTGTGACTCTATTTGGAAAGAGAGTCCTTGTAGATGTAGTTAAGGTAAAGATCTCTAGAAGGTATATTGGATTGTCTGCTTGGGCCCTAAATCCAATGACAGGTGTCTTTATGAGAGACACATAGAGATGAGAAAGAGGGGACGGCAAAGCGAAGACAGAGGTAAAGAGTTCTAAGACCAGGTCTACGAGAGCCACCAGAAGCTGGAAGAAGAAAGGAAGAAGTCTTTCCTAGAGCCTTTGGAAAGAGTGCATCTCTGCCAACACCTCGATTTCAGACTTCTGGCCTCAAGAACTGTGAGACAATACATTTTTGTTGTTAAAGCCACTAAGTTTGTGGTAATTTCTGAATGCAGCCCTAGGAGTCTAATATAGGGCACTATGTTAACTTGTATACACACATATTTGAGTCAAATATGCAAATATGTATGCATACATGTATCTTTGCATGTGAGTAAATATACATATGTTAAGTAACCAGACCCCTGCTCTCCAGCCAGGCCTCTCTCCACATCTAGGCAGTAACTCTGAATTGCTTGTTGCTGTACTTACTAGGACATAAACATACCATCTGCTCTAACTCCAAAATGCTACACAGTGACTCCTTCTCAGAAGAACTTTCTCTTATGCTTTTAACACTCCTTCTTGGACTCAAATCTTCCAAGAAGCCAAGTTGGGGAGACAATTCTGATGATTCAAGACGTGATAATTCTTGAGTTCTGACTTGCTCCTCTCTTCAGAGTGTGCTTCTCACAATAGAGGAGTCAGCTTATAAGAAATTTCTGCGTGTGTGTTACCAATCTTTTAGTGGAGGCCCACACATATTTTCCTCCTCACAGTCACCTTTGTTTGCTTTTATCACAAGCAGCTGTGAAAATGTCTCTTTTATAATTCTTCCCCAGAGTCTCCCTCTCTGTTTACAATTCCTTCCAGAACTTGCTTTTCTGAGAACCCCCTCCCCCGCCCCCCGTGGCAATTATGAAAGTGCTTCCAGAAAGGAAATAGGGGGGTGGGGCACGACTACACACTTTTGTGGAAGCAGATTGATCCTTGGAGGGATGCAGAACTCAAATAAGGCATTTCTCATATCTCCCATGGCAAGGCAATTACTGGGTGTTTTCAAAGTTTTCTTTATGTTTGTTTCCTGTGATGTAGCTAAAGGAGAATTGCATTGTGTATGGGCTCCGATTTCTTTCCTCAACTTAAATCATTGCTTGATGTTTGTGGTATGAGACTGGCAGCATGTCCTGTTTTCTTCCTGATGCATGCTATTCCTTATTTTTACTTCAAATTAGTTTCTTAAAATCCAGTCTCAAAAATCCCCTTTTGATATATCAATTGCCTCCAATGAGGGTGGCAAGGCTCCAGGATGTGTAAGTTCATTGAGGTTGGTGGGCCACACTGTGGGAGATGTTTGTGTGGGATGTGGTGGGAGGTGTGGGAGGTGGGCAACATGGGAATCCCAGTGGGTTCCGTGTAATATTTTAGGTAATCTAAGCACCTCTTAAAATATATGTATATATATATATATATATATATATAAATAACATTTTTGTAAGCAAATACACATATATGCACATATATTTATATATCATTATGCAAATGTTTGTATGTATTGTGAGAATTTTGATTTTTACCCATAATAAAAAAAAAAAAAAAAAAACAACATAAATAAGCCATGTTTTGAGGATGTAAATAAAAGTAAGAACATAGAGAGCTTACTCTCAGTCAGGTCTTGACGGACATAGTTTTTGATAACTTTGCAAAATTTTGTATACACAGGTATCGCATAAACAAGTGCTGAGAGGCTTCCTGGCACTACTGAAGTTACTGAAGCAAAGGGATGCTCAAATACATATTTCCCCTAATGTATTCTATGCACACACATGCACACACCCTTAGAGTCATCCACATCAAGACTGGAGTTCAAATAACAAAGTTGGTATTATGTGTGTCTACCTTATTCAAATACCATTTGCAGCCCAGTTTCTCAAATTACAATGCTTCTGACAGAACTAATTTTAAAATGAATCTGCCACTGACTTCAAGGGACTTTCATCTCTTTAGGATGGTGATGAAGGCTAATAATGTGTGCCTGGTACTCCAGAGGACTGAAGAATTCATTCTTGTGTCAGCCTCACTCAGCGGTACTGAAACAGCCCCAGTTCTTCCCAGGGTGCTGACCATTAACCCCTGGGAAAACTTTCGAAGGGTTTTAAGTGATAAACTAAGGGAATACGGGCTCCTGGAAAACACCTTTCTTTGGTTTGATTTCACATCAGAATTCCATAGTCATATCACAAATGAGATGACTCAGTAAACAGTTTCTTTTATGCTCTGAATACAGAAATGGTTTATCCTTACGATTTTTTCTTCAAATTGATTTTGTACAAGGACTGCAATTCAACTGTAGCATTATAAGAAACAACACAGGAAGTTACTCTAAACTCAGCATCGTGATGCATAATAAACTCCAAACACCTTCCAGGAAATTACGGCTCTTTTAAGTTGCTGAGCAAGAAGAGGAAGTAATCCTGAGAAGAAAACACACACACACACACAGAGTTAATTATGGCATAATTACAGCACAGCTGTTCCAGAAATTTGGAGGTATCTTGCTTGTTTCTTTGTTTATCAGATATAATCTGATTATGCTCCTTGTTTGAAGTATCTCTGGTCCTTAAATGTCCAAAAATTAATTCTCGTCTAAGTATGACATTTCCACATGTACTGATTACTTTAAGAATAGGGTATGCTTTGGTAGTTTTAACCGAATTCTTTCACTCATTTACATCAGATCACAGTTGGGGGTTATCAATAGAGTTAATTTCTGCAGGAGAGTAATTGTCTTTACCATACTGTGGTCTTTCCTCCTCCATACCAATATTATGATAGGATATCATGGAAAAGGCTTTATTCATTTACTCAAAGACCTCTTTTAAGTATATTTCTGCTTTCTTTCTTCAGTGGGTCTGAATTAGTTTCCTGGCTGCTAAATCAAGTACCGTGCAATGGATTGGCTTAAACAACACATCATCAAGGTGAGACTTTCTCTCAAAAGAATGTGGCATTTGGAGCTCCATGTGGACAACCCTTGGTCCTGGGCTTTTCTATCACATTGCAATGCACATGGCAGCCTCTGCTGGCTTCTCCTTTATCTTCCAGGTTCCCTTGACTTCCAGCTTCTGGCTGCTCCCTATGGCTTTCTCTCCCTCTATGGCCTTCCCTATAAAGGCCTCAGTAATAGGATTAAGACCCATCCTGATTCATTTCAGCCATACCTTAAATCAAGCAACATCATCAAAAAGTCCTATTTACAACGGTTCACACCCACAGGAATGGATTATATTTAAGAACATGTTTTTCTGGGGTACATAGCTACCAGCCACCAAAAGGTTTATCTCCAATTTGCCCCCCATCATCTCTTCTATTCTTCTTTATAAATGTATTGTCATTTTCCCTCTTTTCTGCCATTAATATCAGCTTTTCTTCCTGTCATTCCTCACACCTCTAAGAAAATTAACTCAAAAACAGATAGATTCATCTGACTCTAAACATGTATTTTTGTGTAACTTGCCTCTTCTGTTCCAAATCTAGATATAATAATTAATATTTGTTTAGACTATAAAATATATGAAGTATTTTCACATCTGATAATAATCTTAAACAGTCTAAAAGACTTATTTTTAAATATTATAATTTTATGGTGAAAATGAGATAAGTGATATTCTCAAGCAGATTCAAAGAGTGGAGGGGACATTGGCATGCACGTGTTTTGGTTGCAAAATTTATTGGTTTCTACTATGGCATCCAGTGCCTCACTCAGCCAAGAGTTTTCTAAACTAATACCCCAACAGAAATATTAATGACCATAACAATTTTAGACAACAGAAAACTTCTATCACCTCTGAAATAAAAGAAACATTAATAGATGGAGGAATCAGAATTTCATGTTTTGAAATGTCATTGTCTATCAAATCATATGAGGTACTAGTTTCTAGCACTGACAGATTGGAATCCTTTTCATAGATATTATTTATTAAAATCAGTTAGGTGGTCTGTCATTCTTGCCCAAAACAATTTAGACAGTACAAAACTTCTTTTAAGACAACTTGTCATATCAGCAGGAGATCTTATCATACTAGATTTTAAACACAGACATTTTCCTTGAAATAACTGTGGAATGAGTTGCTTTCCAAAGCATTTTGCATAATTTTAATGCACTTCTTTATTGCTATTAATGGACCATCTGTACCTATACTTTTCTATGAAATTTGAAAAGAACATACTGAGCAAGTCTTGCAATTTCAAATGCAGAAACATATAATTAAATAAGCCATATCAAGTAAAATGAAAAATTTTATTGATAAGATCCACAAATTAGTAAAAATAATGTATTTAACATCTAGAGTAGACTTTCAAAAAACTTGAACTAGCAAAAACTAATTTGGATTGACTACATAGTTCTTAGTATGCTTCTTTTCTAATTTGCACTCCATTTGTGAAGCATAAAGAGATAAAAAATAATTAAAATACTTAGTTCCAAATCAAATACTTTTCCTTCTAATTTGGTTGAATTGAGAAATCAGAAATAACTCAAATTATATGAATTGATATTTGAGGAAATTTTGTGGAGAATTTATACTAGAATCTAAATCTTGAGTGAGTAAATGTGATTCTTTCTATTTTATCATAATTTTAATTCATAGACTTTTAAATTTTAAGCATTTTCCCTCTATAATTGGGAACAATTTTCAGTGTTCATTCATTCAGTCATCTAAAAAACATGTCTTATATGACTGTCTTAGTTTGTCACAGGGCTGCTGATACAAAGTACAAAAAATGGGTTGGCTTTTATCATGGGAATTTTATTTGGGGTAAAAGCTTACAGTTCTGAGGCCATGAAATGTCCAAATCAAGGGACCATCAGAGATGCTTTCTCACCAAAGTCAGCTACTGGTGATCCTGGTGTCCTGCCACATGACACCTGGAGCTGCCCCATGTGCCCAGCCCCTTGGGACCTCTTTCTGTGCCTCTGTTCTCTGCTGATTCCAGACTTGGGGATCTCTCAGTCTCTCAGGCTTCTCTGTTTTCCTGCAGTCCTCTCTCCCACATGGCAGGATCAATATAGCAGCTCCCTGTTTCTCCATGTATTTCTTCCTGTGTCTCCATTTATAAAAGGGGCAGCAAGAGGTTGGTAACCCAACCTGTGTCACACCTGACATAGTCCAATCAAAAGGGTCCCACACCCACAGGAATGCATTAGTTCAAAAACATAATATTTTCCTTTTTGGTATTCATAAAAGAACTTCAAACTGTCACAATGAGTATGGGGCACTGCACTAAACAGTATATATATATGTGTGTGTGTGTGTGCATATATGTATATATGTACACACATACATAAATACCATTCATATTATATTGGCCCAAATTTAATCTCATGGCTACTTTAGCTGCTAACAATGCTTGGAAATGTTATCTCTTCCTAACTATCCTTGTGCCCATCTTAAATGTAAGGGAATTGTTATGAAAGGAGATAAAAGCAAAATAGATTTTGAGAAATTATTGACAATGGTTAATGCCTTTGCATATCTTTTTCTGCACACACAGAATATATTCATGCTCCTCAGTGGAGTCAGCTAGGCCACATACATTCTCTGCATCCAGTTCAACGTCCAGAATCTCTTATTAACGTGCAATCTTCTTTTGATCCCTCAGTCTGTAACTAAGAGACAAGTTAACTTCTTCATTCATTGTCCTCATGACTCCTTGATCCCTCTGGAAGTTTTACCCTAACCATTATCATCTATGGTCAAACCTGAAGTGAGTTTTGGAAGGTATGCTCTATTTGTGGACTGTAAAATTTTCACAGCCTGTTTCTTGCTGGTACACATTTGAGGTCCCAAACTAAGCTTGTAGGCCAGACTTTTGGCTTTTCTTTAAGGAATATTAATTTCCTCAAAAAATTTAGTAAAGCTTCTGTCTATTGACTTGCCAGTCAGTTCCATGTGAAAATCATTGCACTTGATGATCTCTTCTAAACAGTTCACATACCTGAAGATTGTTCACTCCTATTTTCTGGCTTCTGTTCTAGGACCATCTCTTTGAGACAATAGGCTATGGTGAGACCTTAACACATGTGATTGATCTTTGCAACTGGGCAAAGCTTCCAATGTCAGGTTGACAAATACTGATTGAGAAAGAGTCTGAGAAATAGTCTTATCTTCTGGTAGTTGGGACATATAAAAGAGGGCATTATCCTTCTAAAGAGGTACCACTATCTGGTCAGTTTAGAGTTTAGACCTCTGTTAGAGAGAAACTTCCTTAACAAGGCTCTATTTCTTTCTATCCCTACTCACACACTGAGAATTTTTACCTAAGCTTTCTCTCTCACTGAATTTGGTGAAAAGCATTAAGGAGCAGCTAACTTTGCCACACATTTACTCTTTTTCTAATAATGTTTAGAGCAACGGACTTCATAGGTGTGGTTTTCCTTTCACCATAATTGACAGTTTTACTAAGTTTTTTCCATGCTGTACAAGGTCATTAGCTTTATAACCTGCAGTAATTATATCCATGCAGTCTGCTACTCAACCACTAAGACAATGCTACATATATATATTTTTTGTATGTGTGGTAGCATACCCCATGTGGTACCAAGTTCTTTATTAGTATGGCATAGTCTAACCATCTATTACAAAGAAACCTCAGAATACAGGGCCTTAATTTAGATAGAAGAATATTTCTCTCTAAATGGTCCCCAAGACCTCATTTTGGCTATATCATCTTCAACATGGAATTTCCATCTTTGGGTCCAAGATCTGCTGAGGCTGCTGTTCTTGGTCAGAGCCATAGGAGAAACAAGGAAATACTGTGCAAACAGCTTTATCTTTATGGAAACAATCTAGAAGTTGCACATTTAAGTTCTGCAATACCCCCACTGGCCCAGATACAGTCACTGACTGCAAGAGAGGTATGGCATAAAACCTAAAATTAAGGCTGGATGTTACAACTGCTTTGACATCTGAAAATGGGAGATGGGTGTGAGGATGGAACTGTTTGAGCTGAATTGGAGGGGATGGGAGTGGTCTTGAAAGAGCATAACTGCAAGATCCCCTCCCCACCTACTCCCATAGATAAGGTCTCCTAGCTAAATGGGAACCTCCTTACCACTATAACTTATCATAAGAACCTATTTATCATGAGAACTTGACACAGTTCCAACTTATTAGGAACTTATCAGTTTCTGAAGTAGTGGGGTTTGTTTCCCTGTCAGCCCCGTGAAATTATTCCAACGAGCCAATCACATCCTCCGTGGGAATCCCACCCTCTTCATACTACAGAGCGTGCCTCTCACAGCCCCTTACTGTTTACTCTGTTTCGTAGTGAATCCGTGTGTTGCCCTGCAGGGCCGTGCTGTGTCTCCCTCCCCTTAGGGTTGTGAGCATATATGACTAATACACTGTCATCAATCTGATCTGTACAGGGTTACATGTAGTGTGTTTGGCCATCCACATAGCCCAAGGGTGGGAATCCCTCCTTTACCAACGAGGTGAAGAGGAGGTGAATAAAATTGGAGGATAGAAAATACAGTCTCTATCTAAATGGCCATGTGTCCTGGTCACCAAATTAAACTTAGAAGTTCCCTTACCAAAAGAAGAAAAGGAGAATGGATACTGGGGATACAATCTCTCTTCCATCATTTCTTTGTAGAAAAAAATTAATGAAGATTCTCAAGGACCGAAATATGTGAGAAGATATACTAATACCCTGATCAAATCTAGTGAACATAAAAAAAAAATTCCCATTAGTACCATTACTTTCTAATGTGGAGATGATTTGCTCTTCTTTTTGATGTGGAAGGCCTTCATACTTCCATCACTTTTTAAAAAATTAATACTAAGGTTGTTTCTTCATCAACATGTATGATTTCTAATTTTATAGCTTGACTTTTATTAGTGTGCTGACATAAAATTTTTTCAAATATTAAAATTCTTTAGGCCCATTTTTCCTGTCCAATTATTTCCAAGCACATACATTTCCAAATTTCCAAACATAGATAATTAGTTCTTTTAAAGAAATATATTGTTTGATTGCTAGAGGAGTCTTATTGAGCAACTATTGAAGAAGCTAATGATCCCTATTTTCACTATTCCTTGTTTTTAAACTAAATCTAACCATGATATGGACATTCCTCACTTAGAATAATTCTTGTAAATTCACTTTCAGTTGTAGAATTTAGCCAAAGCTCTTCTTAGCCATTTGAGCTCAAATATCTAACTCTATACATCAGAACTCTTGTGGACTTATCTGTCCATAAACAAAACTTTATTAATCTAGCAAAGTAATGCCACTTTGTAGACTAACTCCTTCATTTATCCTCCAAGTCTTCTGTATCATTCACCACAATACTTTTCAAGTTGTATTCTGCAGAGCCCTGGGATTCTAGCAAGATGCTGCAGAGGCCAATGCAGAAGAGACAAGGGCTGAAATTTCCCTGGAGTCAGCACTCTCAATATACTTTGGAAATAAAAGCAAGGCACTTACCTTTGTTACATATTGGAGTTCTGCTTAAGATTTCCTTTGAGAAATGTTCTACTGCTTAAAACATATTTGAAAAATCAGAAATCTATGAAGTTCTCTACCATTATTTCCAACTTCCTACAATTATCTCCATTTCTTGGAAAAATTAGAAAGAGGAAAATAAAAGGGTCAAAGGGAGCGGCCTGTGGTAGAGCTCAAAACACTTTTCTGTAGTCCTCTCCAAACAAAAATACAGGGTTAGTTTTCCATTTTACGCTTTGAGAGTTAAGTATAAAAACAAGTGAGTAATATCCCACATCCTTCTTTCTGACAGCTTCATATTTGGAGCTAGATAAGCCATTGTGTCTTGTTCAAACAAGTGCAAACAACAAAGAGATAGGGTAATATTTGCATTGGCATGATAGCTGCTGACTAATGTCTAATTGTAAAAGAAAAGACTCACTAATTAGAACGAAAAATTCATGACCACCAATCAATTGCCTATGTCCTCTATTAAGATGGTCACTTTGTCTTGTATCCTATCTATGGTTTCTTAAAAACATTATAAAAATATTATAGTTCTCCACACAGACAAATAAAACTTGATATTTTACTAGTCTTGAAATATCAGTTTAATTCACTCCTCTGAGTGGCATCTTCTGAAAAGGTTACCATTTTAACCTCTATCATTTCAGTATGTCATTACAATGAATAAAGATTAAAACACATGTTGGTGCCTTTTTGAAATTTGTCCTGTGTTCAAATCCTGGAAAGAAATAATGCATATTTTATTTGCTTTTGGTTTAGAATATGCCAATCTAATAAATATGGGTTCTTAAATTTTCTATTCAGTTTATTCCTATCCGGCAATGAGGAAGTGTAACAGAAATAAACAAAGCTTACCCTTTTGAAGTTTCAGAGTATTTACTTTTAAGATGGAGTCGATTAAACTAGCACCTTCCTGCATACTGACTGTGTAGATGGAGACAGCATGGGAGAGGGGAGAAAATACTAGATGGGAAGGCAGGGTCAGAGAGAGTATCACAATGCTCGGCTTTGCCACTGAGGTGATCTCAGTATGCTCACCTCCAAAGCAATGGGTTAGACTTGAATAATGTAATGGTCGTTCCCAGTCCAAAGCATTTTTGCAAATATTTTAGTAAGAAATAGCTAATCACAATTATTCAGAACTCTACAATCAGTTCTCAAATGAATGTATTTAAAATCTAACCTTTAAAAAATATTTAATCTTAAGTAGAAGATGGGAACAAAGTCTGAGAACCTTAATGTAAGGTATATCATTTTGATATACACTGGACATTTTAGATTTTCATTATGTTAATCTTTTAATGCCAAAATCACCGTTTCCATTTACTTAAAAAAATGTCCAGAAGTCTGTCAAAGGAAAGCAGCCTTTCTACAACTTTCATTTTTTAAGCTAAAGCTCTTGAAAACAAGATAATGAAAGTCATAGTTCACTGGGATGGGTCATGTTTTGCTATGTTTTGTTCTATTAAAAAAGCATTAAAGAATAATTGATGACTTTATTTAACTTATTCATAATGCTGTGTATGCCAAGTTATATTTTAAAATAATACATAATGTTTTTAAATTTATAAGGTCTTTGTTTTAGAACGGATATTGCTGATTAAACAACCCTACATTTGTATTTTAATCTTCAGAGTAAGATTCTTGAGCATTGTTCAATCATGATTTTTCTAGTCATAGTACATGACATTAAAGGGTTATTTTATATTAAAGTTATCTTCAATCTTAGCCAAATGCGTCCCTCCAGAATGCTCTAGAGAGCAGTCACTTGGCTTTTATTTTCTGGGAAAGAGTTTTTACAGGGCTTGAGACATTTGGTTAATTTTAATTCCTGTGGCCTTTAAAATAACAATCTAGAGTAGTTGGAGAAGATTGTTGAGTATAACAATAAGTTTTTTCGGAATCGGCCCAGTGCTGCTGTTAAGCATTGATTCAAATAGTGGATTTAGACCTAGATGCTCTTTAATGTGCTATATATTCATTTATTTGGAAATATTAAAAAATTACAGGACCAATTATTCAACCAAGAACAATCAGCAAAGAGGGATTTTGTTGTGATTTTTCTAAATAATAAGCATAACTTTGAATTGTTACCTGGAATGAGCCCACTGTATATAGAAAAAGCATATTTCTAACTGATGTAATATAATCTACCCCTTCCCTGACACTTTTTACATATTTGAATGGTTTAGAACTTACCTATATTTCTATTATAACTTTGTGGCTATAAATGAACAAACATAAATAATACCTGCCTAAAGTTTTATATTAATGCCTATGTGCATTTATAGAGAAAAAAGGCAATAGGATTAAGTAATTACTAATTTACATCTAAATGTATTTTACTTTTATTTGCAGGTCTAAAATAAACAAACAAAAAATTCAGTGATTGAGCCTGCCTTTATTCATTCAAGTAAATGTGGTGTTTCAGAATCCTTTCTATCATATATTTAAGCTCAACCCACTCTGTGTTTTCTCTTTAGATTGTGAGGATTGTCTGAGAACCAGAAGCATGAATTTTTGTCGTTGTTGTTTGATTTTTAGGAGGAATGAAGCCGGGACCCTATACATGCAAAGCAGGTGCTCAACCACTGAGCTACACCTGCTTCCTTGGACTAATTATATTTTGTAGGTGGATCCTTGAGGATTCAGTTGCCCCCCAAAATTACACATCAGGACAATTATAGTATTTCTGACACCAAGTACAAGCACAGCTTAAATAATATAGAAAATTCTGACAAGGCAGTACCAGTATAAGTAGTAGAAAGAGTACATACAATTCTGCCTCTCAGTCACCATGGTTACATGAGTAAATCAGGAAGTCCCAAAGAACTTCAGTTCCCTAATCTGTAGAGTAGGTTGTTGTTCAAGTTAAAAGAGATGAGGTATGTAAGATGTTCATCTCAAACCAGTGCTCAGGAAAGGAGCTCTAACAAGCACCCTGCAAAGTGCACTGACTGGGAAAGAAGTGCCTGGTTGATCACAAAATTCGCACCTAAAATTCTTACAGGTAAGTAAAAAAGAAAATAATCATCACTCTATCTTTAGCACTGTTTCCCTTAGAAATGCCCCCCAAAAAGGTGTGTGCAAGGGTCACGCACGGCCTGATTGACAGAGAGCAGAGCCATAGACTGTGGATGTGAGCGCCCACATCCTGCTGAGGCATGTGCATTCCTATGGGTGCTGGTTTCATTGGAATCACCCCAGTGAGGTGCTGAGGGCTTCACTTTAACTTCTAAGGCACAACCTCCCAGAAACTTACCTATTTCTAAATGTGATCTATTTTTGTTAAAAATGCAAAATATAATCCTTATAAAAATTTTGAGTTAAATGCACAAGAATAATGAAGAAAATGAATCTTTTTTTTTTTATTATTATGGGTAAAAATCCAAATTCTCACAATACATACAAACATTTGCAAAATGATATATAAATATATATGCATATATGTGTATTTGCTTACAAAAATGTTATATATATATACATATATTTTAAGAGGTGCTTAGATTACCCAAAATATTACACGGAACCCACTGGGATTCCCATGTTGCCCACCTCCCACACCTCCCACCACATCCCACACAAACATCTCCCACAGTGTGGCCCACCACCCTCAATGAACTTACACATCCTGGAGCCTTGCCACCAACCATAGACCAGAGTTCTCACTGTAGACCACACTCTCTCCCACTCAGTTTTGAGTGGTGTGTGCTGATTTAAAATGGCCTACATCCGTTGCCACAACAGTACTCAGGACAACCTCTAACTTCCAAAGAAGCCCCTGTATTTCAACTGCTTGTCCCCTCCCTACCCCAAAAGTGTCAAGTGGCCACTGGCTCCACCTCATCGTTATAATTTCTTGCATTGCTAGAATCACCATATGTGAACAAGAGAATACCATCAAGTCCACTCTAGTCCATAGTTCTTCCCCCAATCCTCAGGGGACTGGGATGGTGATGTCCACTCCAACTCCAAGTGAGAGAGGGCTTATATCCCATGGATTAGGTGGGTGTGATGATCCTGCCTGCAGATGCAGGCCCTCTCCATTCCCTGGGATGGCCATTTACCATCGTTGTCTCCTCACCAGGTGACTTGGATGAGTCCATTGAGCTGTAGGGTAGGAGTTGCAGCTCCACCTAGATTTCATGCACACCTGGCACATAGGTAGGCGGGAGGCTCCAGTCTCTGGAAGTATACCTAAAAACTCCAGCATCGCATATAGGTTTGAATAGAAGGGACTGGTGAACCATGTACAGGGAGGACTTATTTGAGTCTAATTCTGTCACTCTCAGGAGCACAGATTACAAAATAGAACCCACTGATAAGGCATCAGTCTCTGGGGCTATCCCCCCTTATATAGGACCAGGGTGTCTCTGGAGCTCTCAGGAACCCCACTGAGTGGGGTGATAGGCACTTAGATGTTCTATGAACTCCTACTGAGGTGTGCGTAAAAGTTACCTCTGGGATGACCTCCCGACTCTCTTTGAAGTTTCTTAGCCACTTGAACTCATTTGTCTTTACCATTTCTCCCTTTTATTCAAGGTCTTTTTCCAGTTGTGTTGCCAGTTGGCACTTGGGAAAAGTTTTCAATTAGCAATAATCGTGCCTCGAATAAACCTCATTGGCTAGAAAATGAATCTTATTAGCAGTGACCACTATTAAGTAACATTTTGGTATAATTTTCCATTTTCTCTATGAGCATATGTACACGTAAAACTGAGTTCCTACTGTAGATACTTTTATACTCTATTCTTCATCACACCATCAAACAGTATGTATAAATATAATTTTTAATTGCTATATTATGATATAAATAATCTTTGATGATTTTTCTTCTAAGAGATTTCTAGAAATTCAATTGGTCAAAATATTTACATATTTTAAGAATATCAATAAATGTTATTAAGCATCTTGGTAAATGTAGTGAAGCAATTTATGTTCTCACTGACAGTATTTGGAATGTTCTTCTTACCATCCCTTCACCAGAGCTGACTATTATCCTTGCACATACACACACACATGATTGCAAGGATAATTTTTAGGGCTTATTTATTCAAGTTACTTCAAAATTCTCTTGCTTTCCTTTCTAATGTTTCTCACCAATAAGTGAACAAAGCCTCTTACCATCCACATATGTCCTGGATTTTATATCTTATATTTGTTTAAATCTACTCTCTAATATATCAGTGTATGCCTAAGGCTATCAGTATGGTGAATTGTATTCCCTGATGAGTTCTCATGTAAATTTTACTAGTACAAGAATTTTCTTGTCTAATTAAGCAAAATAGAAACTGGAATAAAATTACTACGTAAATTAGTATAATGAGAATTAAATTAAAGTTTTGGAATATTGACAGTGAAAATATCCTCATTCTTTGCAAACAGAACCCTTTGATAATAAAGATTTCAGAGGACAAGACTGATACATTCTTACTCACAGGCTGATTATATTTAAATATGTTTATGTAATATAAGAGTCTGTATTTCTGGAGACCTAATTTAACTCAAGTATGCTTGCCCTTATAGAGTGGAAATGTGACAAATCTATTGTGATTTAATTTCTGGATTGGTCATTCCTTGTCTTTGTGACCTTGGTCAAGTTACTTAATTTCTATGATCCTCCATTTTCTCATTCTTTAAATAAATAAAAGAATACCTGTTTCCCAGAGCTACTACAAGAATAAAATGGAAAAAAAATGCATGTATACATACATTTCTTGGGCATAAAATATAGATTTTGTATATGAGACAATTTTTCATTAGGTAATAGATATAATTTTTTTCCTGATAGAACATTGAAGGAGACTTATTTAAAGAAAATTGTTTGCTGCTCTATAGACCAAAAATTTCAGAAATATTAGTTCCTCAGATATTCCAATTCCTGAGCCCTTCTTAAAGATTGTAGAAGTTCCACTTTCTGCCAGACATCTTAATTTTGCCTGTTTTATTATCAAATACCTCCATTCTGTTCTTTTAAACTAATTCCTTGTTCTTTAATGACTTAGGTACTAGGCCACTTTCACTCAGATATTAGGCATCCGAAAAAAAAGACTAAGGAACGTCAAAGACATTACAAGGGTAACTCTTCTCCTGGCAGGTTGGGGAATTCCAAATACTACTGTGTTCAAAGAACCTTTAAAACAGACACTTTGTAGATTACACGTGGGGACCTACCATTTATCAAATTTTGTCTACAAAATTTGAAATAGTTCCCTTTGTCAAGCTATCATAGAGAAAATATTTTTAAAAATAGGAAATATTTCATATTAACTTCGTGAGGAATGTTATGATTTCCCTTGAGATGTTTATAACATCTTCTGACTTTGATAATCTTTTTTTTTTTTTCATTTAAGAAGTTATGAGATTTCAAAACAATTTTGTTTACTATACAGGATTCCCATACATTCTTATAATCTTTAACACAATCCTGCCATGTTCACTGTTAATTTGGAGGAGTCTTCATTTCCTGACCTCCAAGGTTTCTTGAATGGACTTTGGTCCCTCAAAAACTACATTAAAAACATCCTTTGTAAACATCAATTAAAATATGAGAAAGAACAGACTGGCTGAAAGAAGCTTAAATTGCAGCTGAAGGGAATTAAATTAGATGGAAAAAAAATCTACAATGTTAAGTTTTGCTAGTCTTTATTGTAGGTTTTAAGGGACATGGCAGGGTTTTTAAAAGTATTTCAATAGATCTTAGGAAAATGACCTAGCTATTTCTCATTTTTATCAGAACATAATAAATATTAATAAACAAATGTTCTAATTTCTTCTCCATTTATTTAAAGTCCAGTTTAACTTCCAGCTGATTAACTTGGACGAAATTACAAATTGTCATGGCATTACTGCATGTCTCAAACTACAGCAATATAGTCTATATCAAACTTTAAAATTTTATGTTTAAAAGTTTCAAATGATCTTACATATCCTATCCAATTCTCTTATTGATTATGAATTCTTCTGTGGAATTTTATTTTTCAGCAAATTACATAGCTGCCATTCAATGTATGGTTCAGTGTAGCTTTGTATACTACAAAGTTCTAAATTTGTAAAAGACAGTGTACAGGATAGCCAGACAGCAAGACATTTTCAGATTTACAGAAATTAAACTAGGAGAATTTCAGATTTAGAGCTTGAAGGAGGCAAATCAATGATCAATAAAATGAATCTTTGCAGGGCATTGGTCAAAGCAAACAGCTCAGAATGAAGTCCATGAACAATACTGGGTTATAGATGAATTTCAATATAATTGAAGAAGTTTTTATATCTCCAATATCCTCTTATATAATGATGTGATTTAAAGTTTGCTGATTTCCCCTGATTCTGAAAACTTTTTTGTATAGATAACAAACTATAGAAGTTACCACTATGTAATTACTGTGAATAGATGAACCATAGGAAATTGCCAATATTTGACCATGTTTGACTTACAAAAATGACAGTTCAGCTTAATCTAGTAAGCCTTGACAGGATCATGCTCCCCATATTGCCAATTCTTTTCTATTTTTTAATATTTCATGTTTAAATATTATTTTATACTTTAAATACTTAAAATATATATGAGCAAAAGTAGAGAACATAATGAATACACATATCTTCTACATAACTCTATCAAATACTAGATTATACCATATTTGTTTTAGATATTTCTGAAAATGAACATTACTGTTGCAGTACAGGTGCAGATGTACCCCTTGCCCTCCCTTCTCTCAACAGAGGAAACCACAATCATTAATTTGGTGTCTATTGTTTCTAACGTTGTTTGATACATTTCTGATTTGTGAAGTGAATATATTATTTCTATTCTTTTGGTATTTGTCTTTCTGATTAATATTTTCTAATAAATTAGACTGTTATTTTTATTCTCTTTCTAGCAATAACCAAGATCTTAGCTTGCTTTACCCATTAAACAAAAATCATCATGTCACTTACAATATTGAACGCCTGTATATCTTTTCCAGTGAGGTGTCTGCTCAGATCTTTTGCCCATTTAAAAATTTGGGTTGTTAGTTTTATCATTGAGTTTTAAGATTTCTTTGTATATTTTGGATATAAGTACAACCGTGTTGGTAAATTATTATTAATTACAAAATTTTAGTTATATATATATTTTTATTTTCAACATAGATAATCACATCCTCCATTACAGTTTTCTTTTTCTTCTTCTCATTACTTACATGTTTTCTTTCTTTTTTTTTTTTGCAGAACCACCTGAAGCTTTATTTTGGGAAAAAGTGCTTTCTATTTGCGGACATGGGCCAAAAGGGGGCTGGGACAGGCATGGTGGTGGGAGGGGTAGGTAACTGGGAGGGGAGGCAGTGGCATTTCAGTTGGTCAGGACATTGGATGACTTGGACAGGAGCTTCCCATTGCAGGTCTTAATCTTCTTCACCACCAAGGCCCTGGTGAGCTGGTGCGGCTGAAGGAGCCAGAGACCCCACCAGAGCTGAAGCTCTGGAAGGAGCTGGAGCCATAGTTGTGGCTGGTGCAGGGCATGCCAAAGGCTGGGCTCAGTGCACCTGAGTAGTAGCCACCAGAGGTGTCTTCCTATGAATACTCATGTTCTGAATCCCAGACTCCAGCCTGGTCTCGCCTGCCAGCAGCTTGCAGCAGGTGGCGATCTTGATGTCCAAGGCCAGCTTGATGTTCATCAGCTCCTGGAACTCACGCAGCTGCAGTGCCATGTCCTGCTTGGACTGGCTGGGCCAGCTTGGCATTGGTGTACTTGACTGCCAGCTCCCCACGCTGCTCAGCATCAGCAATGGTGGCCTCCAGGGATGCTCTCTGGCCCTTCAGGCCCTCAGTCTCGGCCTGGAGCCTGCTGATGCTCCCGTTCATCTTGGAGCTCTCCATCTCAGTGTGGCGGAGGTCATCCCAGTGCTTTCCAGCCAGCGCCTGCAGCTCCTAGCACTTGATCTAGTAATGCTCTTGGCCTCCACCTAGCTGCGGCTGGCCATCTCCTCGTACTGGGCCTTGACTTAGGTGATGATGCCCTCCAGGTCCAGGGAGAGGCTGTTGTCCATGGACAGCACCATGGACATGTTTGAGATCTGGGACTGCAGCTCATGGATCTCCTCCTCATACAGTTGCCTGGGGAAATTAATCTCCCCACTCAGCCCTTCCATGTGGGCCTCCAGCTCTACTTTGTTCATGTAAGCTTCATTGACATCCTTCTTGATGAAGACAAATTCACTCTCCATCTCTGTTCACTTGTTGATCTCATCCCCATACTTATTCTTGAAGCCTTCCACCAGCCCCTGCACGTTGCCAAGCTCTGCCTCCAGCTTCAGCTTCTCCTGGCGCAGAGCTACCAGCTCCCACCTAAGGTTGTTGATGTAGCTTTCAAACATGTTGTTCATGTTGTTCTGAGCAGTCTTCTGCTGCCGTAGGAGGCTCCACTTGGTCTCCAGCATCTTGTTCTGCTGCTCCAGGAACCGTACCTTGTCAATGAAGGAAGCAAACTTGTAGAGGCCCTTGATCTGCTCCTTCTCCAGAGTGCACATGCATGGAGGTCGTTGGTGCCCCCCAGCTTCATGGGGCTCAGCAGACTCTGGTTCAAGGTGATGGCTGTGATGCCCCCTACACTCTCTGCCCCACTGTAGCCCCTAGCCAGACCCATGCCGGTGTCCACACTGCCTCACAAGCTGCTGCTGCCCACCCGGGAGAAAGCCAAGGAGCTGATTCTGGATCCGGGCCCACTGGTGTACCAGCGGCTGCTGAAGGTCCCAGGGGCCAGACTGGACACCTTGTAGGACTTCTGGGTAGCCCTGGTGGACATGGTGGAGGCTGAAGAGGTGGGTAGGTGGGCCAAAGCAGAGGTTCAAGTAGGAGCAGAGGACTGCTGCTTCTTGGTTTTCTTTTCATTCTTTCTTTTTCTCTTTTTTTTAAGCAGGGCCTACAATAAAATGTTGGAAGAAGTTGTAATACCCAGTATCTTCATCTTATTTTCAATTTTGAGTGGGGGTGTTTCAAATATTTTATTGTCAATATGATAAATACTATAGTTTTTTGATGTATTTCCTATGTCAGGCTAAATAAGTTTCCTTCCAATTCATAAGTTATCCTTGTACTTAAAATTATTATATGTTTCACCTTTGGAGTATAAAATTTCTGTGTTTTTACTTACTTTTTATTTGCCTAGCCTTATAATGACTGAAAGAGGTAAGTTTGCTATGGTGGATTTGTTGATTTCTCCTTAAATTTCTGTCTATTTTTCTTCATACATTATGAGTTACATATACTTTTTTAAAAATTGTTGCATCATCCTTGAAAGTCAGACCTTACAATATTTTACATCTGATTTAAGGAGGATCTTATTTTGCTTCTGTGTTTGTAATTTTTTTAAGTTGTGATATCATACATATTGAAATTTTATTTGTGGAAATTCTTTGAGGCCTAAGTTGAGTATGCATTATTCAGAAAGGGCTTTTGTTTTTCTCACAGGAAATGTGGTGTTGGCCACCAACCTGCAGCAACCTAAATCAAATTCTCTTCTTGAGATTTTTCAGATTGTTTAGATGTGAATTCATGACACAAACCAGTGTAAGAGTCAGCTTGAAAACACTTGATTTTCCACCTCCACCAGGAGCTAGTCAAGGTGGACAAGTTTCCTTGCTGATCCCTTTAATGGACATTTATTTTCCGGTTCACAATTTTTCCAAGGATATGAATCTTTGAGGATCTCTGAACCTTGAATGGACTCAAGATTTTTCTTCCTTGTACTGGGTGGCTATTAAAACTGAAGTTTTGTAGGGATTAGCATGTGCTAGTTTTAATATTTTCTTAACTTTCAAGATATATGCTCTTTTTTTTTTTTTAACCTCTAAGGAGTTTCCTTATTTAATTGCATATTAGCCAACTATTATACATTTAGAGAATTTTAAAAGTAACCTTTTACATGGTATATTTACTTATTTTACAAATGAAGCTAGGGCATTGAGATAGCAATGTCCATTCAGCTCCATTCGGCCTTCAGCATCTCTCTCCTGGAGGTTTTTAGTAATCTTCTAAGTCCAACACTAGACCGTCAATCAAATTTGGCCTACTGCCTGGTTTTATAAATAAAATTTTATTAGGGCACAGCCACATTCAATTGTTCTTACTCTTAGAAACACATGCTTTTAGACTTCAGGTTTACAGGCTTATTTTTAATGTGTGTGTGTGCATGGTTTTGTGTGCTTGGTTTTTGTTTGTTTGTTTGTTTTGTTTCGTTTTTGTTTTTCTCTCTTTTTCCTTCTACCCTCATCCCTCCTTCCAAGACTTGACCCGAAAACCAGCCCTTGTAATAATGATGTGGAGATAATATCCTGCAGGATAAGAGGGAAAACACAAATCCAGTCACAGAGCCAGTGAACACGTTGGCTCACACCAAGGCTGTCTATATGCCCCTTTTTCTCTAGGCCTTTTTACCTTATCATGTACCATAGCCCCCACATTGGCAGAAGTCTCTTTCAGCCTCTTTCCATGAGATGGGGGCTCTGGCTTCACTCAGAGAGGCAGGCTTCGGTTCCCACATGCCACACAGAGTACTTTTAATCTCCTTTACCTTGGCAGAATCCAATCTCTTGAAAGCCAGTGCTTATTTCTGGATATAAACCCCAGCCATCTCACAGCCAGCCTTGCATTGTTTCAGTTTGTGTCTACAGTACAGTTTGTTTTGTTTGAACCCAGCTATATCTTTTGGATTTCAAAAAATGTATGCTTAGAGCAGAAGGAGCTTTCAAAATGTTAAACCATTGCTTCATCTATCTTGGAATTTGAGTTCTTGTCATGGAAGAAGAAATTGTATCCTACTTATGTGACAGATATAGGCCATTTTACATCATCATATAACATGCAGAACTGTGTGGGAAAGAGTGTGGTCTACAATGTGAACTATGGTCCATGCTTAGTGGCAAAGTCCCAGGATATGTATATCCATTGTAGGTGATGTGCTACACTAATGAAAGATGTTTGTGTGGGAGGTTACGGGAGGTGTGGGAGGTGGGGATCATGGGAATCCCTGTAATTTTGTGAAACATTTATGTAATCTAAGCATCTTTTAAAATATAAAAAAAAAATTTTTAATGTTATTAAGTTTAATAAATGTACCACACCAATCCAAAGTGTTAATAATAGATGGTATATGAGAACCCTGCATTTTATGCATGGTTTTTCTGTAAACCCATAATTTCTCTAATAAAAAATAATAAATTTAAAAAAATGTTATTATGGTCCTCAATAAAGGATTAATGGGAAAGGTTGAAAGAATTCTTTAGAAAGCTACTTGGAACATTCTGGAATAAGCTGAGAATGTTAAATTCCTATGCTTTGTGAGTTTAGTATTCGTAGATTATGAAAAATGTAAACCTTTGGAATTGCTAATGGATAATCTGTTGGCAGGTGTTATTTAGCATGTATTCTAGGCGTTGAGAAGGATTAAAGGCAAAGGTGCTCAGCTGGGCGTTGGCATCCCCGCTAGAGTAGAGGCCAGATGAACAGTATTCACATACTCTCTAGTACTTGTCTGTGCAGAAAAATGCCAAAGGTAAAACCAAGGGGAGATTTCAGGATACATAAATATGCACTGACGACTCTTGTGGCTCACTGTACTTATGCATCAAATTGGAGGCGCAGTATGATAAATTGTTAAAATATTTAATACATTATCTCACATGATAAAAATTTTTAGAAAAATACACTCCCAATAATTGATTTCTGTAGGTCCATGTAGTGTATCAGCAAGGATTTTACTCTTGAATCTGTCCCTAACGAGTTGTGTGATCTTGGCCAAGTCAATTAAATTGTCTGTGCCTTTTCCCTCATTCATAAAATTGGTAGATATTGAACTTCATGATTATCAAGATCACTTCAACTATAAAATTCTTTATTGTTATTTATTTCATGGTCTCATGCATGCACTTAGGTTAATTAATAATAACAGAAAAACCACCTTTCCCCTGTTTTTGTCTGAAACCTTATCTGTACCAGAGGTTCATAAGCATCAGCTGAAGAAGTTGGTAAAGGGGATATTCTGAGCAGACAAATATTCCAGCTCTCTTCTCTCAGACTAATTGTTTCTTTCTGCTTAACATATGGAGCTCTTTGCAAAATATTATTTGATGAAAGCATTTTTAAGTTTACAAATATTTCTTTTTAAAGATTCTTACAAGACAGATTTATAAACTTTTGATTTTATGAGAAAAGTTGGGCAAGTATGGCAAATTTTAGGATATTTGAAAATGTTAACTCATTCTGTTTTATTGTTCACACCAATTTCTTTAAACAATTAAGAGAGAAATAATCAAACTGGATTGAATGAAAAAAAGAATGAGATAGCTTTGAATGTAAAAAAAAAAAAAAAAAAAAAAAAAAGGATCCAAAAAAGGTGTTGAATTCCTGAAATTTGGTGTCAAGCTATTGTTAAGTTGAATTCCATTTACATCCTTGAAAGATTTGTCTTTATCTCAATATTCTATGTTTGAGTTTCTGCCTATTCTTTTCTGGTACTCTGGTGGTATCACAGCTACCCATAAAACAGGACCTTGATTTTAACCTTGTTGCTCACCTTTACCTCACATAGAATTTGTTGATTAAAAAAATAGGGAAATTAAAAATCAAACATAGTTGTAAAGTTTTGAAATCTGATAAAGAACTGCACTGGAACACTTGGCTTAGTCTTGGGGCCTCTCTGAGCATCTCCTGTCCTTTTCAATACCCCTTGTGCAGAGCACATAGACGCCTACGTGCCCATCTTGATTATAGATGTAAAAAAGATGGGACAGAAAGAGGACAACCTAGCAGGGGAAAGCTCTGCTCCAGTCGGCTTACTACACTAACAGACAAAGCAAAATAGAAAAGAGGAAGACCAGCTCTGGCTTGAAGCAACAGACTGGTTCAAATGTGGATGTAGAGAAGAAAATACAAGAGAAGTGGTCCTTAGTAAGTTCATGGACTAGCCATGATTCTGAGCAAGGAAATGGACAACTCTGCTCTTAAAGAAAGGTTGGAGTTGCTGCATAGCCAGAGAAAGAGGTAGAATCTTCTCCCTAAGTGCTATCCATTTCCACAAAATTGCTCTGTGCTGTTTAAAATATGTCTCACTTATGATTGCATGGCTCATCCATCTGTCAGTCAAACAAATTGTGAACAGGGGCATGGACTCTGATTTGAAATTGAATCTTGACCTTGCTTTTCACTAGTTTGGCTAAGTCATTTAACCTTTCTAAGCTTCATTTTCTCACATACAATGGGGATAAGGCATACAATTCAAATGATTTTTATAAGGTTTAAATCAGGTTTATAGTCATGTTATAATGTTTAAAACATTTAGCTCAGTTCTTGGCACATTGAAAATATTCGGTATATGGTAGCCATTATTTTAATGTATGAAAAAGGTTTTATCTGAGAACCCAAACCTCTATTAGTTCATTCTCTAAAAGGCAAATTTTCCAAAAATATGTTTTGCATAATACTACTCCTGGAAGATAAAAGGTACGAGGTTAAATAAAATTTGGGAAAGTAATAAATAGAATTTTCCCTTTCTGAAGATTTACAATATTCCTCAGTCTATTAGAGACACCAAGATGTCTTGAGGTAAGGAGTTAACTTTGTTCAATCTAGAAAAATTTCCAAATATAACTTTTTATTACTTTTCCAAAATAATTGTGTTCTACAGAATAGATTTAGGAAAATACTGCCTATAATAAAAAGAGTTTGCTGCAGAAAATCAAAGCAATAATAATATGAGCCCACATTTGTGCCCAAATATCTCATACTATTCATTTAAATTTTTTAAATTTTAAAAGCAATTTATTGATGTATATCATTCATACATGAACATACATAAACAATAAGTATGCAGTAAAAGTTGTGAAGTTACAAACAAACACACATAACATCGTACAGGGCTCCCATACATCACCCTACCACCAGTATCTTGCATTGTTGTTAAACATTTGTCAAAATATTATTATTAACTATAGTCCATATCTTACATTTGCTGTATTTTTCTCCCAACACATCCTATTATAATTTATCTAAAGTCTAGAATCAAAGGCATTTGATATAATCACAGAGTTGTGCATTCATTACTTCAATCAATATTAAAAACATTTTCATTACTCCCTCCCCCCAAAACAACAACAAAAAACAAACCACTATCATACTCATATATTAGCGCTACTAATTACAAATCCTATTATCTGCTTTCACCATTTCTATTCATTTCCAAACATTTACAAACCACTTTTTACCAATTCTGCACAAATTAAACTTCAGCTTTCCATTCTCTAAACACATTCTATTCTCTGATGACTTATGTTCTAGCTATTAACTCCATGAGTTTGCTCTTTATATTTAGTTCATAATAGTGAAATCATACAATATTTGTCTTTTTGTGCCTGGCTTGTTTCACTCAACATAATGTCCTCAACATAATGTCCTCCACATCGATCCATATTGTCATATACTCCACGACTTCATTTCTTCTTACAGCTGAATAATATTCCATTGTGTGCATATACCACAGTTTGTTTATCCATTTATCAGTTGATGGACACCTGTGTTGTTTCCATTTTTTGACAATTGTGGAAAATGTCACTATGAATATCAGTGTGCAGATGTCTGTGTCACTGCTCTTAGTTCTTCTGGGTATATACCTAGTAGTGGTATTGTTGGGTTATAAGTGAGCCAAAGAGGTGCTGATGCAAAATACCAGAACTCTGTTAGCTTTTATAAAGGGTATTTATTTGGGGTAGAAGCTTACAGTTACCAGGCCATAAAGCACAATTTATTTCCCTCACCAAAGTCTGTTGCCACATATTGGAGGAAGATGGCTGCCGATGTCTGCAAGGGTTCAGGCTTCCTCTTCTTCTCTTGGCTCTGTGGTCCCAGCTGCTTCCAATATCAGCTGTAGGCTGGGATAAGTCTCATCTCTCTCCAAAACTCTGACTCAACATCCTACTTATGTGGTCCAATCAAAGCCTTAATCATTATTTAATCAAGTAAAAGTGAAACCTCTGAATCCAGTATAATCTAAGGGTATCACCTGCTCGGAGGACAGACTAGTTTACAAACATAATCAATATTTCTTTTTGGAATTCATCAAAATATCAAACTGCCACACTAGGTCACATGATAGATCTATAACGAACTTCCTTAGGAATCATCAAACAGACTTCCACAGTGGCTGTACCATTCTACATTCCCAGCAACAGTGAAAATGGGTTCCTATTTCTCCACATCCTCTCCAACACTTGTAGTTTCTGTTTGCTTTATTTTTATAGGTGTCATTCTAGTAGGTGTGAAATGATATCTCATTGTAGTTTTGATTAGCATTTCCCTAATAGCAAGTGATATTGAGCAGTTTTTCATGTGTTTTAATTTTTGCCATTTGTATTTCTTCTTTAGGAAAAATTCTATTCAGATCATTTGCTCATTTTTAATTGGGGCATTTGTCTTTTTATTGTTGAGTTGTAGAATATCTTTATATATCTTTATAACTCTTTATATATCATGGACCTTTGTTGAATGTGTGATTTCCAAATATTTTCTCCCATTGAGTAGGCTGCCTTTTTATCCTCTTCACAAAGTCCTCTGAGGTGTAGAAGTGTTTAATTTTGAGGAGGTCCCATTTATCAATTTTTCCTTTTATTGTTCATCTTTTGGGTATAAGGTTTAAGAGACCCCCCCCCACCTACTATAAGGTCTTGTGGATGTTTTTCTACATTATCTTCTAGGAGTTTTATAGTCCTGCGTTTTATATTTAGGTCTTTGATTTATTTTGAGTTGATTTTTTTTTAAATAAAATTTTACTGAAATATATCATTTATATGTGAACATATATAAACAATAAAAGTATAGTAAAATTTGTGACTTTACAAAACAGACATGCATATCATTATACAAGGCTCCCATACACTTCTCCACCACCAACACCTCAAATTGTTGTGAAACATTTGTTTCAAACTATGAAAGAGCAGCATCAAAATACTTATACTTATTGTAATATTTAGCCCTTATCTTATTTTTCCCCAACACTCCCAATTATTAATACCCTATATTAGTATTATATAGTTCTTATCATTCAGTAGAAAACATTCTCATATTTATCCTGTTAACCACAGTCCATCTTCCACCACTGGATTCTCTGTGTTATACGGTCCCATGCGTTGTACAGTCCATTCAATTATACACTCAGTGGCTTTCATTTACATCACAGAGTTGTGCTGTCATCACCTCAGTCAATTTTAGAACATTTTCATTAATCTTGAGTTGATTCTTGTATAGGGAGTGAGATAGGGGTCCTCTTTCATTCTTTTGGTTATGAATATCCAGCTGTCCCCATACCATTTGTTGAAGAGATTGCTCTGACCCAGAAAAGTGGACTTGGTAGGTTTATCAAAAGTCAATAGAGATGAGAGACTATTTCTGAACTGTCATTTGATTCCACCAATTGTTTGATGAAATCAAATGAGTCCACCAAATTATCATAGTGCCATTTTACAATAAAGAAACCGGCTGATGTTTTCTGACTCTGACCCAAATTACACAGCCAATAAATGATAGCAACAGGACTTTTACTGTTAAATTCTCACAGTCCCTCTAAAAATACTATGCAAATGTCTAATATATTCTATGTAAAAGCTTTGGAACCCAGACTTCTATGGTAACATTTTGCTTTCCCAAAGAGGGAATTTAACTTATTGTTCTCATACTCTGCTGCACTGCCTGTCACATGTGTTGTCTCTACTGAGATAGAATAGATATGCAGGCAAGCACATATTGTGAAGGTGGCATGCCTCAATCTCATACACTTTTTAGCCTCTCAAAATCCCAAGGACCTACATGCCTTTTATATATGTGAAAAATCCAATTTGACAGTTTCTCTAATATGACAACATATGGTAGTAAGACAACAAGGATGACTATCATGATATACATATTCAAAGAGAATCCCTGCCAGGTCTACCTCATATTTGGAGAAACTGATCATGGTATTGGTGGTTAAGAAATCACAGGGGAGCTTCCCATAACTAACAACCACATGGTGCATAAATAAAAACAAGCAAGATTTTTGACCAAGGTCAGAGACAACTGAAAATCATTTTTTGATCCACGGTTGCTGGGATTTGGTCTGTGGCTTCAACAGCTGTGTTGACAGCAAAACAGACTCACAGTTTTGATAGAGATAGAAATAAAGATATCATTTCTAAAAATTATTGGCTGTGTGACCTTAGCCTCTCTTAGCCTTACTGTAAGATGGGGATGTTAATACCATTTTACAGGAAGTTTAAATGGAATCTAGAGGTATTTAGCACAAGATGCAACAAATGGTAGGCATCATTAATATTTATTTTAAAAAGCAAACAATGAAATAATGTTTATATTTCCCATTTTATACGTGAAGGAAGTAAAGCTCAGAGAGGACAGAAATGTACTTGCCCCAACTCTTAAGAATTGGGCATAGGGATTCAATTAGATATTGTAATTCTGAGTAAATCCTGCCTCGCCATGCTGCCTCCCCTTATTTCTTTTCACATCTTAAAAGACTTGGCTCAGTTGAAGCGTTTTCCAACTTTGTTTCATATATGACACTTAAAAATTCCATAGTTCTCAAAACACTCTATTTCTTATGAAATCTTAATGACTAATCATGTTTAAACATGAAGCACCAGCTGTATTTTCACCACCCCTTTTTCTGAAGGCGATCATGCATCAGCACGGCCCTTGGGGCCTGAAAGTTAGAGCAAACCCATAAGTTGGGCATCTTACTTTTCTCTTATCACAATGGCTGCACAGTATAATAAAACTCCGGGCCAGAACTTGGAAGGGAAGCCAGGTATGGGTTAGTTCTTATATGCTGGCTGCTATGGAAACTCTGAATCACACAAATGAAAGTGTAAATTGTTTTTGGAAATCATTGCTAGGGCTTCAGACAAATGCTTTATCTATCCATCTATTTATTTATCTTTTTTTTTCAAATGTGTCTCTCACACACACACTGAGCTGAAACACTTACCTGGACAACTTTGTCCTCAGGTTATATACTCATCCACCACCAGGTAACAGAGATGGGAATGAAGGACATTTCTATGCAGTGGCTTGTCCTTATGCACTCTTCAAATTGAGTTAGAATGTACCTTTGAACAAAAACTTCATCATTTCCCTTCTACTATTGATTTCATATTTCTAGTTCAATACCTCCAACAAGATAAATATTAGGTAATTTTTTGGCAATTGGATTTACTAGAGGGAAAGAATGACTAAGTTTATTTGTGAGCTGAAGAACTTATGGGGTCTCTGCCACTTACAGGCTAAATATTTCGTTCATTTAATAAGTATGTGTAGATTGCCTATTCTATGTAGGCACCTTAGTAGGAATTAGGGATAAGTTAAAGAGAAAATTACATGTGGTATCTACTGTGAAGAACTTGTTCTTTTGTGAGAAAGTCAGGCATGAATAATCATAGAAATGAGTGCTCAGAAGAAACACATGGATCTCTGTGAGAGAAGAGCAGAACCTGGCATGTCTGGAGGGCTAGGGAACACTTCAGGGAATAAGTGACCTTTGCAATAAGATGTGGAGGAAAGTAAGAGTTAGTGAGGTGGCACAGGAGAAAGACACTGGCAGGCAGAATGTGTTTAAAATCTCCGAAGAGCAACATGTATACAGGCCACAAAGAGAACTGAGTGAGGACCATGATGGCTGGAGTTAAGAGATAAAAGGTAATATTGCTGCAAGAAGAGAATGGGGAAGGTAGAGAGAGGTGAGACCCAATGGGAACTTATCATAATGAGGATTTTATGTAAATTGAATGCAATCAGTTAAAGTTGTCAGGTGTTTCAAGCACATCTTCTTTTGCTTGAAATGTATGGTCAAGATGTTAACCAAAACAACTAGCTTCTAATTAAATTGTTGTTGATGATGCTATTATTATTTATTTCTGTACAATCTGCCCTGCAGTTAATTCTGTAGTTTGTGGTTTTCAAAATCATCTGTTCTACTGACTTTCATTCTGGGACTTAACGATTGCCTAATTTATAGCCTGGTTACAAAAAAAAAAAAAAAGTAACTTTAGCAAACTTATGCATTTTAAAAGTGAGATACTTTCCTCCATACCAAGCGTGTACAAAATCTATTTAAATGTAAATGTCCAACTTTAAGTGTCAATATGATTTTATAGTTTAGTGTGAAGAGCTAGAGATTAAATACACCTCTGAGTTTGGAAATTTTCTTTATAGACTCCTTTTATGAATGTTTTTTGGCTCAAGAAACAGGATATTTCACCTTTTATTTGCCTATGGATGCCTGGTTTAAGCACTTTTCTTAGCTTTACCTTTCTCTTCTTTCCAATGATCTTTTCAACAGGGCCAATTTCTGTAGCTGTTATAAGCAACATCAATAATAGTATATTATCTAAGATTTGACATATTGCCTGTTTTCTGGGCTATGCCGCGAGCTTTCCTAGGATTTGACAGTCCCACTAAATGCAGTTAGTAGGAAAAAAGAAATATTTTAGAACATTTTAGGATAATATCAATAACTAATGTTTGTGTAGCACATTTCCACTGACACTGATGAAGCACTTTAAAATATGTGATTTCATTTGAGTCGTTAACAACCCTGGGAGATCTAGTAGGTTTCATTATTTCCCTTTTATAGCCCAGGAAATTGAAGGTCAGAGATAAAGTTCATTGCCAAAGGACATCCTCTGGGTAAGAGGTTTGACCTGTGATGAAATCTATGTTCTTTGTCTCCACATGACATTCTGCTTCCATTATATCACTACTATTCATATTTAAATTGTAGTCTCTAATTTGAATTTGTAGAGGAGGATATCGCATACTTTGCTACACATGTAATTACATATTTGGCCAAATGGAGACTTTTTCTCCCAACTTCCTGGTATGAGAAACAGCAAAGAGTGCTCTAGGAATAGAGCTCACCATTTCAATGCAACCTTTCCCCTCTGACATCTCTCTTTTGTGTTTTCAATGATCTCCCTGATTTATGGATATTCTGAGTCTATTATTGATGAAATTTTCCCCAAATTTTAATATTTCTCTCCAAGCATCTTCTCTTCATTATTTCCATGTTAGTCTTAATTGCACCACTATTTTTCCTGTCACGGAAGATTTCACCCTCAATGTGATTTTAAGACTCCTTCTTAATTTCCTTTGACATACAGACTAGATTAACCCAATCATTTTTCTTATAGTTTTTGCTTGATGTTGTCTTTCCCTCTTTCCTTTCAAAGTGCTACTCTGGAGATACACATCCAGCTTGAGTATATTTATGTTCTCAGGAAAAGACTCAGCCTTTCCGCTCTCATTATTATACTTTCCACCAAACTTATTGCTGGAGTTTCTCCAATAACCACTATACTTTCCTGTCTAATTGAAAAGGTTAAGATGAATTAAGTGAAGCATTTGCCCAGTGCATTAATGCCTCATTTATACTCGGAATATCATCATAAAATGAGAAATTGTATGTAAGGCGAATTTCTGGATATCTGAAATGTATTTCTTTATGCACCAACATTTCTGTTTTAACTATTTGTAACCCAAATAGCCAGTGAGGGCCAGATATTTTTTAAACATGGTACCTTTTATTGACTCTTTTATCCTCCCTGTGCTGATGTCACACCTCCACTCCTGTAGTTTTTGTCAATTATTTCCTGAAGTTTCTAGGGGGACCTAGAACAGTATTCACTCTGCTTCAGTGGATGCTGCATTCTCCCCTACATTCCATTAGAAACTCCAGTTCTCCACTGCCCTGGTGCCTGCTTTCTCGCTGGGTGCATGATCCCTGGCCCTGCTCTTTTTTTTTTTTTTGTCAGAGATACACTCTTACCCTACAATGCAACAGCCATTGCCTTTTCCCCTCTCCTTAGTTCCAAACTGCCATTAGGTTCTAGGGGTCCTGCTAATACTCCATGCTGCCCTTTTGGCTATTAGAATTTTTGCTGCTGTTCTTACAGGGACCCATTAATAGCTGCCGGAATATTCATTGTGCCAAAGCTTCAAGCTGTCCTACAGTGGAGCAGAGGATCCTACAGCAAGGGTGTTTGTATTGAGATAATTTGGATTGAAGTTCTCCCCTCAAGTTTTACTTTTCTGTTTTGCTTGCTTGTCTTGTTTGGTTAGCTCTTAAGTGTTGAGCATTGGTTTAATCTCTTTCATCACTGGTCCGTACAAAGTCCCTCTCTAATGTATTCATTTATTTATACTCCTTTATCTCCATACATACTTCCATTCCATAATCAATAATTATGATTATAATCCATTCTTCTCCATAACCAATAATTCTCATGTGTTTAATGCATATCTTTTGATCTTATGTTTTTAAAATGTGTACTGTCATTGTGTATGAAAATACTTTATGTAAATTATATTGTATCACCTATCACATTTGTGTTTTTTTTCTCCTCTTAATACTGAGTTTTGATTTCGCTATATGTGCATCAGTCCATTGTTCCTGATTGTTACATGGTACTCCATCATGTGTAAACACAGCATTTTGCCTATTTCCCTCCAGTTATGGACAACAAGATTGTAGCCAACTTTTCACCTTCTCAAATAATGGGGCAACTTACATGAGCAACCATGTCCTTTATGTTCCTGGGTGCAGATTTATTTCTGCTACATACCCAGAACAAGAACAGTTGGGTCGTAGACTATATACTTGCCTAACTTGAATATGTGCTGCTAAGTAATCTCCAGAATAGCAGTACCAGTCTACATTTCCATCAATACATGAGGATTTCCATCCATATCCACACTACACAAACACTTGGTGTTATCTGGCATGGTACTGACGTTCACCAATATTTCTTATTTTACTTTGGAGAATAAGAAAAGATTGCCCTTTCCCACCCTTTGAGGTTAATTGTGATTTTGTGACTTATTTTGTCCAGTGAAATGTATGTAAAAATAACATATGACCTGGTGACTGTTTTGTCATCTTCTCTTCCCTTGACATTTCAACCAACAGCCTTCCAGACTGTGGATGCTTTATCAGCCTGACACTAAGAAAGGATGATATGGGATAGAGTGCCTCATTAATTTCAGATGTACAGGTAGCATGAATAAGGAATAAAGCTGTGTCGTTTTAAGTCATTAGAATGTGTGTTGCTTATTACTTCAGCATAACCTAGCCCATCCTGACAAATACATAGAGCTTTTAAATTTTTGCCAGTATAATAAGCACAAAGTAATGTTCAATTATTATTTTAATTTGCATTTTTCTGATGACTAATGACCTTGAGGAACTCACCATATATGTGTTGGGCCTTTAGTTTTCTTTTTAATTGGGTCTTTTATATTTTCTTAATTATTTGCAAGACTTTTTGCTAATATTCTGTTAGATTCTTGTTGGTTTCAAACAATGAGAACATCTTTTCACAGACTCTCATCTTTTTTGCTAACTTTGTCCAAGTTGTCCTTCACTGAAAAGAAATGACAAATTTCAATATAATAAAATTTATCAATTTTTGCCTTACAATTTTTGCTTTTGAAATTTCATTTAAGAAGTTCTTCTTTATCCCCAGGTTACAAATATATTTATCTAAGTTTTCTTCTATTAAGTTCATGGTTCTAATTTTTACATTATGTTTTTCATCCTTCTGGAGATTTGCTTCTGTGGGTGGTTTAAGTAAGAATCCAGTTTTGTGATTTTTCTCATACATAAGAAAAAGCTTTCCCAACAACATTTACTAAACAGCCCATCTTTTCTCCCCACTGCTTTTTGATGCCACAATTAATGTGATATAATTTTGCTCTGAGAGCACTATTTTCTCCCATAGATCCATTTGTCTTCTCTAGCGCTGATGACACAGAATTTTTTTTTTTTTTACTTTTTACAGTGGCTTTGTATTGTGTGTGTGTTTTGTTTTTCTTTTTAGGAGGTACCAGGGATTGAACCCAGGACCTCATATATGTAAAACAGGCGCTCAACCACTGAGCTATAAACACTCCCCGTTGTATTGTGTCTTAATATCACAGTCCTCAAAAAAACTAATTGGAATTCCGATTGAGATTGAACTGAATTTATTGTTAACTTGAAGGACAGTAATATCTTTATAGAATTAACTCTTCCCATTAAAGAGCATGGAATGCCTAACTATTTATCAGGTCAGCTTCAAGATTTTTAAAAGATTTTACTTTTTTCCATAGAGATTATTATATTCTCTACTAATTCCTACATCCATTATTTGTTTTGTGGCTATTTTAGGGTGTAACTTGTATTTCATATTTTCTAGTTAGTTATTGCTTATGTAGAGAAGTGCTTTTAATTTTTGCAAAGTGGGGCTTGAATCCTTCCATTTTTATTTGTGGTATGCCTCTTTGGAACCAGACACAATCCAGGAGCTAGCTGAAGTGATAGCCATCACATCACATTGTACTCAGGATTTCTACTCCATTTTATGATAAAGGCTTTTTCTTGGGTATATTTGTTTCACCTGGTGGGATCTTCCTTTGTTCTGGGCACTGTTACATGACATCCCTTCCAGCAAGTAGACTGTGGGCCCCCTTACCAATTCTTTAGACATACCCAAATTTCTTTGAAATTTCATCACTGGACTTCAGTCTTGGCTCAAGAGGAAATACCTTCTAGAAATTTCTACAATGTGCCCTACACTTTTCTGCCTTTTAAGAGTTTATTGAGTATTTTCTTGATGACCAAGTCTATCAATTTGAACATCAAATGCTATGAAATATTGTTTTTGAAGAATGAGCTCAGGAACTCCTCACATGTACAGGGTAGGGTGACCTTAAGTTAAATGGGCTCAGAAAACGATACTACTTGGAATTCTGCATCTACTTTTCTATAACATTCTGTTCTTTCTCACCCTGTCTCTCTGACAGGTAGCCTCTTGCTGTGTTCAGTGTATTTGCTCCTACAGATATTATCTAGTCCTTTCCCAGGCTATAAGATCCAGGAAAACAGGAATAATAGCTGTTTTTAAAACTCTGTGTGCCTGCTGCATGCCCTTCTTATAGCATGACCTTAATCTTTCTGAATTTGTTTTTAATTTGATGTGATTTGCAAAATGAGAGAGGCCAGATTATTTTAATTGAACCTAAAATCTTGTAAATATTTCTTGAGGGAGGAACAAAGGGAATACCTAGGAATAAAGTGAAGAAGCTTTAGTGTCAACATTAATGAGTCAATTTTGATACATTAAGAATCTTTCTGCTATTTTACTTTGTGAATTACTGAGTCTCAATTCTGTTCCAATTAGTTGAGGTTACACAATAATTGCTCTTTGGAAAAAATACCATTTTATATTAAAAGTGTTTTTGTTTAATTTTTGGTAAATCAAGAGGCCAACTTTTTAGATATTTGGGATTAAAAAATATTTCAGGTAGGACATCAAAAAGTTCTTTTTCTGGTCCTATATTCTCTCATCTATAAAATCAAATGGCCAGACAAAATCATCTTTTAGTCTCTTCTTCCTCAGATATGTTATTAGTACTATAATTCTATGTCAAAAGCTTTTAACTTTTTGTTAAAAAAATGAAATTTTAAATATTCACATAGATATTTTAAAATATCCAGATGCCTGATTTTATTTTTATATAGAGTATCCAGCTGTATTGATGTCTAGAGTTTGCTTTTATTAAAAAAAAAAAAAAAGGAAAAAATTTTGGCAAAAAAAAAAAAAAAAAAAAAGAAAATATTATGGCATAGCACCCAAATGAATACTCTTTAATGTGTTTAATGTGCAAGCAAAATAGTATTTTTTGGAATAATACTTGTTTACCCATTTGGGAAGCAATACGAATTCCATCTTCTTGGAATTATGAGTCATCATTTCAACAGTTGTCCTTTTTCAAACTGTCACCAGTGAGTTTCTATCTGAAATGTTTTTAACAAGTTCAAATCAGGCCATAGGAGAGCAGCTAAAGGCACAGAAGTGCTAGAGAAAGACAACAATTTTTTTGTTTTGCTTTTAAAACTGCCATCTTACCTTGTTTAACTTCATGAGGGGTGGAGCTTGATGGAGGATTGTGATAGGAAAGGAGAACAGTGTACTGAATTAGCTCCAGTTCCACAACGTGTATGGATTAGCAATGCACCCTACTGAGCGCAGAGTAAGGGAAAGAATTGGTCCCCAGGTGTCAGTGACAGCCAAGAAAATCCTGAGAACTGCTTTTTAGGTGAAAAGAAGCATTGCAAGCTTGCAATAGTGGCCAGTGCTGATCCATAGGGGAAAGCAAGGATTCTCTCTGGCAGAGGTTCAGGGATTTAACTGAGGCCAAAGAACTAGTTAGAAATGAGCCAAGACTAGAACTCTCTGCTGTCCCTTGAGCTTTCATTCCTCACAGCATTCTGCCTCTGGGTTGCTTCTGATAGAACTCTTTTCTTTAGACTTTATGGACTAATTTCATGTTTGCTGCCTCTTCAGATGCGTTGTTAAAGGACTTCTGATCTACTTTTATTTCAGACAGAAATAAGCTTTATTCAGGGAAATTCTTTAAGCGATACTGTTTAAAATGTTTGCTTTTTCACTCTATCCACAATGATATTGAGTCTGGAATTTCCATGGTTCCATCCAATCCATTCTTTAGTTAAAATTATAACCAGAGCTAGGGCAGGCAACAAAAGCATCCATAAAGAATGGATGGAACCATTTACTATAACAGGAAGTAAATATAACTCCTGATGGGGACCATTCTAACATACATGCCTTGCTTTTTGAGACCACTCTCCATTTCCTCTTCAATAAGGACAGGAGGATGGCATATAGTCAAAATAGCTATAGATACTTTAACTTAAGTTGGGAGAATCTTCTTGTGAATCACAGAATCACAGAATCTTCTTGTGAATCCCAGGAAAGATGTAAGCCCCAGCTTACATCTACTTTTTCATTCACAGTACATCTTCCTAAACCTAATTCTTTTCCTTTCCTAGTCTCAAAACACCATTTATTAGTACAATTTTTTTATAGTTTTATTTCTTCTGGAAGCTGTGCTTCCTTCTAATACATTCTGCAAAATGTTACAAAGACTGTGATGCTGCAGCTTTGTCTTTTTCTGAGAATTCTGAGTCTCAGTTTCCTTCTTTGTCTACATTCTCCTTTAGGTTTGTTATTTTGGATGAGAAAGCTGTTTAAAATCTAATTTGCCTGGAAGAGTTCCCACCAAAAATGAATCACTCCATTGTGCAAAATATAGCTACTATAATATGTCCTTTGAATCCCTCCAATAGCTCAGAAGTAGCTTCAGGAAATTTACTCTTTAATCATTCCTTGCCCAATATCATGTGAGTTACAATAATATGATTGTTTTTCTATCAGATGACTTTGTAACATTATCCAAATTCTTTCTGCAGCAGTGTAAAGATAATATCTACACAATATCATACACCTGAATAAAGACTGGAAAATCAGTGTAATTAATTATAAAACAAAAAATAAATATTTTGCAATTATTTGTGAGTTTATACTTCTTCCTAAGTTATTTGAGATTAAATATAAAATGTATGTGATAATATTTAACCCCTGACAAATTGAACCCAGAGGGCATAATATGTTCAAAAGGAGTCAATTCAATAATTTTTTTCAGATATACGCTATATGCAAGGCATCCTGGGAGTTACTGTGACCACTAAAACCTGGTCTTTCTCTCCAAATACTCTAAAACTAGAAAGAATGAAAAACTATGTATGCAAAAAACTGAAATAAATGTCCCAGCTATGGATTGGTCTCTGCTTACCGATATAGATTTTACTTCCTTGGGTAGGTAGGATGAATTAACAGAACTTATTTTGCACTATTCAATTTTAGTGGTTGGGGCTGAGTGAGCTTGAAGGAACTGATACAAACTCTCACATTATTTTAGGTGGAGATGGAAGATGGGGCTGGGAAGAACAACTTGGAGTATATCTCAGAGACTTGTCCCAAGCCCGGCCCTATGGATTAAAAAAAAAAAAAAAAAAATCAATAAGTTACCATTTTACTTTAGTAAGAGCCTTTTATATTCAAATGACTATGTATATTTTCTGCTAAATACTCTCAATATAGGGGAGTCTATCTGGTAAGAGTCCCCTTTTTTTTCTTTCTCCTGCATATGTTCTCAAATTAGGTAGGAAAAATGAAATAATTTGCCAGACACAAAAATATTTAATTTAAAAGATGAACAGACCACTCATTAAAAAAAAAAAAAAAAAAAAAAGCACAGAATAACTTTAAAGAAAATATCTCTACTTAATATTATTCAAACAGAATCAGAAATGTTTGTATATTGTGAAAATATATTCTGTGCTTACTGTCAACATATAGCCAGTTCAGCTTTATGGGGACAGGAGATATAAGCAGGAAAGGAAGAAGCTGTATTTTATGAGGGATTCTATGAGACATGGGAGCACAAGGCTCCTGTTTTTATGTCCAGGGGGAAAAGTATGACACAGTCAAGCACATTATCCCACTTCTATGTGGACCACAGAAGGTTTGGGGAATGAAGTGCCAGTTTAGCATGGGGATGCTTTGCTGCTTTGGAGAAGTCAAGAAGGGGTGCTGAAAAAGAATATGTCCAATGCCATGTGATAGCAAAGATGTCAATTTGTGAGCCCACAAGAGAACCTCCTGGGACTCCTCAGCTAGAACTAAGGGAGACTTTGAAGGGAGCTCCAGGGTCTGTTGCTTAGTAATGGTAGGTAATATAATTATTATTGCTCCTTTTGTGGTCACAGGCTGCTAACACCTTGTGAAAACTGATTTGTATAACTGGAAAATGAAATGTAAGTTATGCGAGAGTACTGGCCAGGTTAGAAGATACAAAGATGTTTTGGGAAATTTCAAATATTTCAATTTAGGTGGCATGCTGGGTACATAAAAAGCTGTACTAGGGATAAAATTAGAAAGACCAGATGGAGACAGAACATGGAGAATCTCAAATTCCATGACAAGGTGTTTGAGCTTTATTCCTTGAGTAATTGGTAGCTGTTGAAGGTGTTTGACTTGGAGGGTGATGGAAGAGGTCTGGGTTCTTTCAGTCTACCACTGCTTATATCATATATTTTGTTTTACTCTCCATGGAAATGTAAATAAATACATGAAACAGGGAATTCTTTTTTCAGTTCATATACATAAGTCATGGAAGGAAGAATTGTAGTGAACTTATTTTGCCTTGGTGAACAAAGTGGAGCTTTATGAAGAGTAAAACGTCTTCCTCTGAATTCCATAGAGTTCAGATCCCATGCCTTTTTAGGTATGTGTCCCTGAAGTATGGAATTTTTTAAATTCTGGGATGTCTAGCCAACAAGATCAGGACACTGGGCTACTTCCAGGAATGACTGTTGTCAGTCTCCATCTGCAGAAAGAAATTAATTACAGAACAAGCTCAATACACACCTGTGCAGCTTCTACTGTCAAACTAAATTTCCATAAAATTTCTCAAAAAATAAAATAGTAAAAACTAACAGCATCCAAGTTGCATCTTGAACCCATTAAATCTGTTGATAAATTATATTCATGTTAAACACTCATGAGAATAAAACCAAAATTTGATTTAACATTCCAGAGTTTTCTCTCTGCTTCTTCATTTGGGTATATTTATTTATTTAAAATCTGAGTTTTAAATAAATAAAATTTATTTAAAATTTTATATGAATGAAATTTTTTTTATATGAAAGCACAGCCAGGTCATGTCAGAACCACCAGTTGAAATGTGACGTTTGGGGTGAATCCATCCCTGAGTTATATAGGTTTTGGCACAGTGTAATGGAAAGAGAATGAGCTTTAGAGTGAGGGAGGTCTGCCTTCTAATCTGGATTGAACACTTATGAGCTGTGGGTCTCTGGAAATGCCAGTTAATTTATTTGGACTTTGGAATATTACATATAAAATTGAGGTAAAAATGCTTATTAGCTAGATTTTCATGATGATTAAATAAGACATAGAAAAATATTTTGTATTTTGCCTTGTAGATACTGTAGACAAATTGAGTTGTCATTTTATTCCTCTTCTATTCCACAGCAGATAGCAGTTTTGAATGATTTCTATAAATTGAATGTTATTGAGGTTTCTTTTTCTTACCAAAGTTTATACATTGTATTGTTTATTTTTCTATCATAAAAAAAGAATTTAAGACAACTTAGATTATTAAAAACATAGGAAACACAATCATTATTTCTTTTTAAATTTACACACAGAAAATATTACCAGAAATACAAGACAATGGTTGGGATGCATGAAAACTCATGTTTTCACGATAACTTTCAAAGCCAAACACCATATACAAAATAAACTCACTTTTTCATGCTTATTTCACACTTTTCCATAACATACATCTTTGCTCCAATCAAGCCCAGGCCATTTAAAAATCCCTATATATCTCATACACTTTCATTCTTCCTAGAACATCTTTTCTTCCTCCCCCAACTTTCAGTAAAAGCCAAGCCAAAAAGCCAGTCTCCTTGATACAGCTGTAGAATCCCAGACCTAGAGTTTTCCTTTTCCTTCTTTGCCTCCTCATAGTTCTGTATGGAGGCACTCTTACCACCCAAAAGATATGCTGAAGTTCTAATCCCGAATATTGAATGTGAATTTATTTGGAAATAATGTCTTGGCAGTTGAAATTAGTTTACTTTTAAGACGAGGTCATACTGGAATAGGGTGGGCCCTTATTCCAACATGATGGTTATCCTTATAAGATGAGGAGAGGAGAGGAAGACAGGAGGTGGGGGTGGGGTCAGCCATGCAAAGATGAAGGCGGAGTGGAGTGATCCAACACTACAGGACTAAGGACGCCCAGGACTGTGAGCAAACCCTAGGAGCCAGAAAAGGAAGGGGAGGCTTCTCCCTTACAGGCTTCATAGGGAGCATGGCCTCTGGCACCTAGATTTCAAAGGAACAGCCCTCAGAACTGGGACACAAAAGTAGGTTTCTGTTGTGTTAACCCACCTAGGGCATGCTCCTTTGTTAAGGCAGTCCTAGGAAAGGAAGGCAGGATCCATCCATAGTACTGTGCTACTCAGCTTTGTTTATTCACTCTGCCTTAGCTCCTCCCCTGCCCCAACAAACATGCTGAACTAAATAACCTTGGTTAAGCAGGGGTTGAGCCATTTATCTGTCTCCCCTGCAACATCCAGAGTAATGCTTTGCATATTTTTCTTGTTCATTAGAGATTAGTTAAATTATGCTAACAGGAATTTAACACTAAATTGATCTTTGAGCTTCCTGACAACCAAAGGGAAAAAAGGAAGTGAATCAAATAATTTAGTGGATAATATTTAGTTATCCACTATTCTTTTATAAAGAATAAAATAACATTTGAGAAAGACTAATTTTCTTTTTTGCTTCTGATTTCTAAGATGTATTTATCTTCTGGATCATTATATAAAGGTTTTCTAGTTGACAATTGGACAATAAGTAAAAACATAGTTCTCCAAAAGATTAAAAACTCTGTTAAGGTGGCATTCTTCAGCAATGTTGTTTTCTGATTATATATTTCTTAACATAGGTCAGATCTTAAAGAATGTGTAAGAGTAGCTGGTTAGATTGTCTCTTTAAATGATCCCTTGTCTCAAGTAAAATTTGACAAGAACTGGTTATTTGCAGGCAATTTGTGGTATAACTCTCTGAGAAGTGCCCAAGGCAAAGATACTCAGTGTGGCTGATTAAAGAGCACTACAAACCTCTTACATACCAGATATGCAGATGGTAGAGTTTATAAAATCTTCTGGAATGTCAGGAGCCTGCCTTGCCTTCTCACCCGGATAGAGAGCCATATAATTTCCAGAAAGCATAATGGTGGCATGAAGGAGGTTAGGTATGTGCATGTGGCCAGGGTGCAGGGATTTGAAAAAGGAGTAGGGTAAGGTGAGTGTATTGGGACCTTTGAGTCTGCTCAAGTATATATATTAAAACAAACAAACACTTATCAGATACCCTAGAGTTCCATGCTTCAGAATATAGAAGAATAAATTATGTTCTAAAATACTTATTTTATTGTATAGCTTGAGAGATTTTTTTAAAGAACACAAATAAAGCTGTTAGTGCTTTGACAATAAAAGTAAAGAATGACTCTGAAGTAATAAATTATCTGCTTGACATGAGACAGCCAACACAGTGGGAGAAAATATTTGGGAATCACATATTCAGTAAGAGTTTAATGTCCATGATAGATAAAGAGATGCTACAACTCAACAATAAAAAGACAAACTACCCAATTAAAAAATGGGCAAAAGACTTGAGAAGACAATTGTCCAAAGAAAAAATACAAATAGCAAAAAAAAAAAAAAAAACAAAACAAAAAAAAACAAGAAAATATTCAACATCACTAGCAATTAGGGAACTGCAAATCAAAACTACAATGAGATATCCTTTCATTGCCACTATTAAAAAGTCAGAAAACTGTTAAGTTTTGGAGAGGATATGGAGAGAGAGGAATGCTTATTCACTGTTGGTGGGAATGTAGAATGGTACAGCCACTGTAGAGGGCAATTTGGCAGTTCCTAAGGAAGTTGAATATAGACTTGCCATGTAACCCAGCACTACCACTACTAGGTATATATCCAGAAGAACTGAGAGCAGAGATACAAACAGACATCTGCATACCAAGGTTCATAGCAGCATTATTCACGATTGTCAAAAGTTGGGAACAACCCAGGTGTCCATCAACTGATGAATGGATAAACAAATTGTTGGATATACACATGATGGAATATTATGCAGCAGTAAGAAGAAATGAAGTCGTGAAGCATATGACAACATGGATGAACCTGGAAGATACATTATGTTGAGTGAAGCAAGCCAGACACAAAAGGACAAATACTGCATGGTTTGCTGTTATGAACAAAATATATTGTGTAAACTAATGGAGTTAATAATTAGAATATAGGTCACCAGAAAGTATAATGAAGGTAGAGAATGGAAAGCTGAGGGTTAATCTGTGCAGAATTGGTAAAAAGGTTGTTTGTAAATCTTTGGAAATGAATAAAAATGGTGAAAGCATATCATAGTGTTTGTAACTTGCAGAGATATTATATGGGTATGACAGTGGGTGAAAGGGTAAGTCATGTATATTACTAGAAGAAAAGCTTAAAAATGTAACACGTGACTGTATTACATAATGGAACCTCATGTAAAATAACAATATGGGTGATATTGCATCTACAAGACTGTTTTTACAAAATATAAATACAAATAAACTAAAGGGATGGAAACAGAATAGCAGCTATGTATGGCAGGGAAAGCATAGAGAGATTGAGAGGTGATGAGTTTTTTGTTGTTGTTCGTTTTTTGTTTATTATAATTATTGGAATAATGAAAATGCGCTAAAAATGATTGTGTGAGAGGCAGTCGATTTATGAACAAGCTCATACATGCTCCATTATTTTCACTGGAGTTTCTCATTCACCTCTTTTATAGTAATTACCCATTTACATTATAGTTAACAGGTCTGTCCTTGTCTTTTAGTTTGAAGAAGACTAATAGAACAGATGTGGGCATACCTTTTATGATAGCAAAACAATAGTTATGGCTGAGCCCTCCCTAACATAACACCTTCTATTCCCACCAGTTAGTTCTAGACTTCCCAAGAGCTCACTAAAGCTCTTTGCCATTCTAATTCCTGAACATTTTGTTTTATGATGCTCTCCTCGGCTAATTCCCAACTGCTGAGGGAATCTTAAAATCTAAATTCAGAAGAGGTTGTTTTATTTATTGCAGAGTTTAAACACTAATTTCCTAATTGATGAGAAGAGCCACCATCTAGAGCTAAAACACAAGCAGAATTCTGAATATACATCCCAAAAGTTCACCATCTCTGGCCATGCTCTCCTCAAAACACCCTAGGTGAATGTCAAGAGCAGTCACTTCTTTTTCCCACTATCTCAACCTGGCCTAGTGTATTATTTTCGTTCACGAATCTTCTGCAGCCCCATAGTCTTCTTATGAAAGTGTGATCTATGCCATCAACTCAAAACTTTGTAGGACCTGCTTTCTGCTACCTTTTATGCAAAGTCACCTAAAATTTCCCTTTGTGGAGTCAAATTTTGTACATTTTCCCTGCTTAAGGGATCTTAAAACTTTACATAATAACTAAAGATTTATTTACGCTTAAGAAAGAGGCTGGCAGGTTTTAGACGTAGCAAATAAGTAGGATTCCCTCAATCAGGTACTTTATGACTAATGAGGCAGAATTATTTATTAATGCCTGAACACTGTACAACATTATTATTTTTACGGAGAAAACATGTTTTATTTGGAAAAATAACTTAAAACGTGTCCCAGAAAGACTTCTGTTTCCAGTAATTATAGACCACTGAACAAAATCTAGAAAACCTAGAAAAATATGAATAAAATAATCTGCTTGAAGATATAGAAGAGCTACATTGTTACCGAGGATCCAGACTGAGAGTAGAAGAAGAGAGAGAGGGAAGCGGCTGTGGCTCAATCAGTAGGGCTCCCGTTTACCATATGGGAGGCCCTGGGTTCCCTTCCCGGGGCCTCCTGGTGAAGGCAAGCCCGCCCACACGGCGTGGTTAGCTGACCTAGCGAGCACAAGCAGCAAGGGGGGGATAAATGAATAAATAAATAAAATCTTAAAAAAAAAAAAAAAGAAGAGAGAGATATACAAGGTAAGGTTTTTTTAGAGCTGCTGTGAACATTTGCTGATTCTGAAAGAGACTTTGCTGAAAATCTAGGAAGCTATTAAAGCCTTTGGTAATAAGAATAAAAGTTGGGGTACAGGATCTATGGGGGTACATATGGTGCCAGTAAACACCTGTACTATGAAAGAGAGGAATAGGAAATCATCTGGCCTCACAGAGATGGAAAAGCTCACCTTTGAATCATGTCAATCACTGAAACCCCATTAAAGAGATCTCTGACTTCTAGAGTCACACATGTGACAGAAGGAAAAACCCTATGATCTCTAGAGAGAGAATATCAATTTTGGTTTCTAATTATTTTTCATATATAATGATTATATCTTAAAAAAAATTGACCAGGCACACAAAGAGGTTGAACAGCATGAGGCACAATGAGCAGAAAGAGGAGTTTCAGGTTTCTGCAGTTGTCAGATGCAGATTTTAAATTAAAAAAAATGCTATGTTCAAGGAGATTATTGAAAATTTATGAATAGAACTAGAAGCTACAGAAAAGATGTAAAAAAGACATTACAGAAGGTAAAAATGTGATAATTACAGTTAAGAACTCAAGAGATGAATTTAACAGGTGATTAGTCCTAACTTTTTTTTGGACCATGGCTGGAGATTGAACCCGGGACTTCATTTGTAGGAAGCTCAACCACTGAGCTACACTGGCTTCCCCGGGATTTTTTTTTTTTTTTTCCCCATTTGTATGTTTGTTTGTTTTGTTTTTAGGAGGTACCAGGGATCTAACCTGGGACCTTGTACATGGGAAGCAGCTCAACTACTTGAGCTACATCTGCTCCCTTAGACGTAACTTTTTGAAAAGGGGATTAGTAAACTGTGAAAGTTAGAAGAAAATATCAGAATGAATCTCAGAAAAAAAAAAATGATGGGGGAAAAAAATGGATGCTAGGGCAATTAATACATTATTGTATTGGCCAACAAGCCAGATAGAGAAAGCAAAAAACAGACCCACACATATGCAACCATCTCATTTATGACAAAGGAGATAAAGGAGTGCAGTGGAATAGTCTTTTCAGTAAATGCTACTGACTCCCACGATATACAGACTTCAATTCTACATGGAGAGTAGATGTAAATATCAAAGAAAAAGCAATAAGCTTTTAAAAAGAAAACATGAGAGATTTTTTATAACCTTGAGATGGGCATAGATTTTTAAAATAGTAAATAAATTCCCTAACAATAAAGGGAAAAAATGATAAATTATGCTACATTCATATTTAAAAATTGTCAGAAGAAATCATTAAAAAGTAAAAAGGAAAGGCACAGAGTGGGAGAAGCTATATTTTAATGTATTTGTTATTACAGAAGTTTTAGGTTTACATAAAAATCTTGCAGAAAATACAGAGCTCCCATACACCCCCCCCCCCAGTTAACTAAGTGAATATATTTTTAAAACATGAAGTTAACAAATGATTTATACTCTGAATAAGTAACACCTTCAAATCAAAAAAAAAAAAAAAAGTGTCAAAATGCTCAAATAAACACTTCTCAAAAAGGACAATAAATGTCTAATAAGCAAATAAAAAGGTGTTCAACATATTTGTCTTTAAATGCAATCTAAAAACACAATAAAATACTAATCTGCACCCACAAAAATAGCTAAGATGAAAAAGACATATAATATTGAGTTTTGGCAAAGATGTAGTATAATTGGAAATCTTATATACTGTGGTGACAATGCAAACTGGTACAACCACTTTGGAAAATAGTTTGGAAGTATGAATTAAATCTGCATATCCATATAGCCTGTGATCCTGTATTCTACTCCTACAGAAACACATATAAACCCACTAAAAGACCTGTACAAAGATGTTATTAACAGTACTATTCATAACAGCCAAAAAAGAAAAAAAAAAAACACAGAAAAAATAAACAATGTTCATAACAGCACGATTCATAGTGGCTAAAAGTGAGAGACAATCCAAATTGTCCATACATAGTAAACTGGAAAAATAAATTGTGCTATATATTCATTTTATCAGAATAGTATACTTCGATGAGAAAGAATAAACTATAAATACAAACATGGAAGAATTGTAAAATTAAATCCTGAGTGAATGAAGCCTCAGCACCAAAGAGTATATTTCCAATGATTCTATTTACATAAGCCTTAAAAACAAGCAAGATTAATTTTTGATTTAGAAGTCATGAAATTTCCTGGAATGGGGCTTGATGTGGGATTTGGGGGTGCTGATCATGTTGTTTCTTGATCTGCTTTCATATTATATGAGCGTGTTGAGAGTATAAATAGCCATGGAGCTATGTACTTATGAATTTTTACCTTTTCTGAATTATGATATAATTCAGTAACATTTATCTAATAATAAGTACTAAGTAAAACAGTATCAAAGAATATCAAATAGCTAACTATAACTCTGAAAGGTAATATGCGAGGTCTCATTACTGAAAATTATAAAATATTTTTGAGAGAAACTAAACAGCTTATAAATAAATGGAGGGACATTCCATGTTTATGGTTTGAAAGATTCAGTATTGGAAAAATATCCATTTTACCCAAGTTGATATTAAAACTCAAAGCAGTCCCATGCAAAATCTCAACATATTTTTTATGGAACATTACAAATTAATTATAAAATGCATAAAGAAAGGAAAGGGTCAGTATAGCCAATGAATTTTTAATAACAATAATATTGGACTTGCTTTCATAGGTAGACTTTAAGCTTTAGCAGTTAAAGCATGACATTGGTACAAAGATAGATATACTGGCCAAAGAAAAACAATACAGAGTTTGGGAATAGAAACAAACATATAGACACTTTATTTATTACAAAGCTAATATTGCATATCTTTATTCAATTACTGCTACTGGGATATTTAGTATCTGTATTTTTTAAAAAAGAAATGTGACTCATCTCACACTGTTCACCAAAATCTATTACAGGTGTAGTTTACTAAATGTAATAGGCAAAAGAATAATGTTTCTAGAAAATGATATAAGACACTAAAAACTTTGGGGAGAAGAACGTTTTAAGAATAATACAAAAAGATGAATAATAAAAATATTTTAATTGTTCATTAAAATTAACAGCCTCAGTTAAACAAAAGATACCTTTTAGAAAGCAAAAAGAGTTAACTATAGAGTGGGAGAAGATATTGCAATGAAGATAGCTGTCGAGAACCTTGTATTCAGGGTATATAAAAAATTCCTACACATTAATAAGAAGGAAAAAGATAACCAAGTGGAAAAATACACAAATTTTGAACAAATACTTCAGAAGAGGAGTTAGCCAAATAAACAGATAAAAAGGTGCTCAATTTTTTGAGTAGTCGAGGAAATGCATTTCAGTGTCACAATTAAATATTGCAACAGAAATACCAGAAATTTGTAAATTCAAAATCTTACAATACCAGGTATTGACAAATGTAAGGCTACTTTGTAAAAGTATAAATCTTAGAGATTCTGTTCTTCTGTGTTGCCTTTTGCAGAAATCACATATAATAGTGTCTCCAAATATCTATTTTGGGGTCTATTGGCAAAGCCATGATGTTTCCTTTACTTTCTATAAGAAAAAAACTTAACAGACAAGTTATTAATTTAGGATATTTATTCCATAACCACATTTGTGATTTATGCTGAATTCTGTGCAAGTCTTATGTTACTAACTTCTCCAGGTTTATTTGGTTGTGTTTGTCTGTTTACTTCTTTCTGTCTATCATTAGACTTCATGAAACTAGAGGCAGGGTAAACATTCTTCAGATTGCTCCACAATGGTTTTCCTCTTGCCAAGTTGTTTTATGTAGTTAGAAGAAAGGCATATTTGCAAAATATAATTTATGCAAAATACAGAGATTTCATCTTGACCCTTTTATCCCCTCAAACTCAATGGTCAGTAACAACCAACAACAGGAGTACTGATGGCTTATTTCCTTTATCCCCTTAAACATGGATATTAGTAAAGAAAAATCTATTATTCTATAAACAATCACATTATTTTTCATTTTGATTTTTTTTAATTAAAAAAGTTATGTGTTTACAGAAAAATCATGCGTAAAATAAAGGATTTCCATACACCACCTGCTCTAGTTTGCTAGGCTGCCAAAAGCAATGTATCAGGAATGGGTTGGCTTTTACAATGCGCATGTGTTAGCTTACAAGCTTATAGTTCAAAGGCCGTGAAAACGTCCAAATCAAGCCATCATCAAGCGAAGCTTTCTTCTTCAAGACGGCTGCCGGCTGCCCTGGACTCCTCTGTTACATGGCAAGGAGCATGGCAGCATCTGCTGGCCCTTCTCTTTCAAGTTTTGTTGCTTCCAGCTTCTTACTTTTGTGGCTTTCTCTTTTTCTTCATCTGAATTCCATTCTCCTATAAAGAACTCCACTAAGAGGATTAAGACCTGTCCTGGATGAGCTGGGTCACATCTTAAGAGTCTACTCCTCAAAAGATTCTACTCACAATAGGTCCACACCCACAGGAATGATTAACTTTAAGAACTCTATATTTTAAAAATAACATAACATAACATAACATAACATAACATAACATAACATAACATAACATAACATAACATAACATAACATAACA
>JAKSZT010036119.1:24283619-24331741 GCA_026826555.1 Tolypeutes matacus | reverse complement strand
CATAACATAACATAACATAACATAACATAACATAACATAACATAACAAGGACATACTTTTCTGGGGTCCATACAGCTACAACCATCATACCACCCCACCACCAATAATATATTACATTGGTGTGGAACATTTGTGACAATTGATGACAGCACATTTTTATAATTGTGCTATTAATTAAAGTCCATGGTTTAAGTCAGGATTCCCTGTTTGTGTAGTATAGTTGCATGATTTTTTAAAAATTTTATTCTGCTACCATAAATGCAATATAATATTTCCTCTTTTAATCATATTCAGATATACATTTCAGTGCTGTTAATTGTGTTTACAGTTTTGTGCTACCATTGCCACCATCCATTACAGAAGTACTTCCATCATTCCAAATAGGAACTCTGCACAATTTAAGATTTAACTTCCATGTCCTATCCCCACCCCATCCCCTAGTAACCTATATTCTAGATTCAGATGCGAAGAGTTTGCTTGTTTTGATTGTTTTTAAATCAGTGAGATCATATAATATTTGTACTTTTGTGTCTGACTTTTTTCACTCAGCATGATGTCTTCAAGGTGCATTCATGCTGCTCTATGTATCAGGACTTTATTCCTTTTCACAGCTGAATAAAATTCCATCATTTGTATATACCACATTTTCTTTATCCATTCTTTGGTTGATTGACACTTGGGCTGCTTCCATCTTTTGGCAATTGTGAATAATACCACTATGAATATTGGTGTGCAAATATCTGTTTGAGCCCCTGCTTTCAATCATTTTATTTTTTTATTTCTTTATTTTTTTAAAGATTTATCTCTCCCATCCCCCTCATTGTCTGTGCTTGCAGTCTTGTCTCCGTGATTGTTTGTTGTGTGATCATCTTTCTTTTTAGGAGGTACCAGAAACCGAATCTGGGACCTCTCATGTGGGAGGGAGGCGCACAATTGCTTGAGCCACATCCTGCTTGTTGTGTCCCTTATTGTGTCTCCTTGTTGCGTCATCTTGTTGCATCAGCTTGGTGTCTTGTCTTTTTTATCTTTTTAAGATTTATTTATTTGTTTATTTCTTCTCCCCTGCCCTCATTGTTTTGCGGTCACTGTCTGCTCTCTGTGTGTTCTTCTGTGTCTGCTTGTCTTCTCTTTAGGGAGCACCGGGAACCGATCTCGGGACCTTCTGGAATGGAGAGATGCTGCTCAATCTCTTGCGCCACTTCAGCTCTGTGGTCTGCTGTGTCATTTATTGTCTCTCCTCTGTGTCTCTTTTTGTTGCATCATCTTGCTGCACCAGCTCTCCACACAGCCCAGCACTGTGCATAGGCCAGCTCTCCACTTGGGCCAGCTCGCTTTTCACCTAGAGACCCCAGGAATCGAACCCTGGACCTTCTATATGGTATATGGGAGCCCAATCACTTGAGCCACTTCCACTTCCCTTGTCTTCTTTTTTTTTTTTTTTTTTGGATGAAGAACATTTGGCTTTATTTGACTGGCTCTGTATTTAATTGTTTTTGTTCTGTTTTGTTTTGTTTTTAATTTATTTATTTTTTATTGTGGGTAAAGATCAAAATTTTCACGATACATATCAATATTTGTAAAAAGATATATAAATATATATGCATATATGTGCATTTGCTTACAAAAATGTTATTTATATATATATAAATATATTTTAAGAGGTGCTTAGATTACCCAAAATATTACATGGAACCCACTGGGATTCCCATGTTGCACACCTCCCACACCTCCCACCACATCCCACACAAACATCTCCCACAAGTGTGGCCCACCATCCTCAATGGACTTACACATCCAGGGGCCTTGCCACCAACCATAGACCACAGTTCACATCGTAGACCACACTCTCTCCCACACAGTTCTAAGTGGTGTGTGCTGATTTAAAATGGCCTATATCCGTTGCCACAACGGTACTCAGGACAACCTCCAAATCCCAAAGAAGCCCCTGTATTTCAACTGCACATCCCCTCCCTGCCCAAAAGTGTCAAGTGGCCACTGGCTCCACCTCATTGTTATAATTTCTTCCATTGCTAGAATCACCATATGTGTACAACAGAATACCATCAAGTCCACTCTAGTCCATAGTTCTTCCCCCAACCCTGAGGGGACTGGGATGGTGATGTCCATTCCACCTCCAAGTAAGAGAGGGCTTATATCCCATGCATATGGTGGGTGGGATGATCCTGCCTGCAGATGCAGGCCCTCTCCATTCCCTGGAATGGTCATTGCCCATCGTTGTCTTCTCGCCAGGTGACTTGGATGAGTCCATTGAGCTGTAGGGTAGGAGTTGCAGCTCCACTGAGATTCCACTCACACCTGGCACATAGGTAGGCCAGAGGCTCCAGTCTCTGGAAGTATACCTAAAAACTTCAGCATCACATATAGGTTTGAATAGAAGGGACTGATGAACCATGTTCAGGGAGTACTTATTTGAGTCCGATTCTGTCACTCTCAGGAGCACAGATTCCAAAATAGAGCCCACTGATAAGGCATCAGTCTCTGGGGCTATCCACCCCAGGACCTGGGTGTCTCCAGAGCTCTCAGGAGCCCCTCTGTGTGGGGTGATAGGCACTTAGATGTTCTATGAGTTCCTACTGAGGTGTGCGTAAGAGTTACCACTGGGATGACCTCCTGACTCTCTTTGAAGTCTCTTAGCCACTTGAACTCATTTGTCTTTACCTTTTCCCCCTTTTATTCAAGGTCTTTTTCCAGTTTTGTTGCCAGTTGGCACTTGGTATTAATCCCTCATTGCCAGGGAGGCTCATCCCCGGGAGTCATGTCCCACGTTGGGGGGAAGGTAATGCAATAACATGCTGAGTTTGGCTTAGAGAGAGGCCACATTTGAGCAACAAGGAGGCTCTCAGGTGGCAACCCTTAGGCACCCCACAACCAAAGATCCACACAGGCAAGCAGTCAAACAGAGCTAAGGGGGGTCAATGATTCCCCTAGGGTCCACATGGATCCTTCCTGCCTACTTGTGTTTATCAACCAATTTCCCCGCAGGGTTCTATATGCAGGTCCTGAAGCAGCTTTTAGCTATTAAGCTAAATTAAAAAGAATTTATTTTTCATTTATTGAAGTCACCTTCTCACTTTTTATTTTTAATTTTTATTTTTTTAGCGAAATGCAGGACCCAGAATAATTCCTCCTCTAGACCAACCCCCTTACGGAAGGGACCCTTGCTGGGCCCATGGAAATTAATCAAGCATGTCCCACTTTCTGCACTCCCCAGGTTAGCTGTAGCTCTGATGTTAGTCAGTGAGGAGTGCTAAAGACGGCCGATTCCGCCCCTTCTGGAGCCGAGCTCGAGCGTCACGGGGTTGCTAAGTAAATCAGTTTGAGTGCAGATTCACGTCTGCTCTCAGCCTGATGCTGCTTCAGGTCGGCTTATCTGCTCCCCAAAGCTATGGGGCGGTGCAGGCAGCCAGATCAATGTCTAAAAATAAAAAATACCTTTCCCTGTCCTCCAACAGAACCCTCCCTCTTTTGGTAAGTGTCCCTTCTTCCTGGCTCCACAGAGGCCCGGGTCTTATCCCTGGGTCGCTAGGGGAATCAGCTCCATACCCTGACCAGAACCACCCTCTGGTTCACCGGGTGCTGATTAGCTCAGTTGTTCTGTTCACACAAGGTCCAAGGGGCGCCAGGCAGCCAGATCCCCAGAAAATAAAACTTTTTCACCCTGCTCGCGGCTCCAAATGAATGTTTTATTTTATTTTATTTTTTCTCCCTAACCGCGGGGCTCAGGAGTCTGTGCCAACCACCACCGGCAGGCTTAAAACTCACGAATTTCTACTGTTCTGTCCACGCCGTTGATCCGCGCAGATAGATATCCCAAGCTTCTCACTCCACGCGTGCACAGCACAGACCCTCGGCAGGGCCCCGTCCACAATCCGCCTTGCTCTGGGAGCTTGCAGTGTGTGCCCTTCTATACTAACGCCATCTTGGCCCCTCTCCTTCCCTTGTCTTCTTTAGGAGGCACCGGGAACAAAACCTGGGATCTCCCATGTGGTAGGCAGGTGCCCAACTGCTTGAGCCACATCAGCTTCCCTCAATCATTTTAGGTGTTTACCTAATCATTTAGGTAGTGGAATTGCTGGTTCATATGGTAGTTCTATACTTAGTTTTCTGAGGAATAGCTAAAATATCTTCCACAAATCTGTACCATTTTACATTGCAACCAGCAATGAATGACTGTTATTATTTCTCCACATTCTCTCCAACAACTGTTATTTTCAGTTTTTTTTTTTTAATAGCAGCTATTCTAATAGGTGTGAAATGATATCATATTAATTTGCATTTGCCTGATGGCTAATGATATTGAGATTCTTTTCATGTGCTTTTTGGCCATTGTATATCTTCTTTGGAGAGATATATATTCAAAAATCTTTTGCCCATTCTTAAATTGGGTGTTTGTCTTTTTGTTATTAAGTTGAAGGATTTCCTTATATATTCCAGATATTAAACTTTTATTGGATATGTGGTTTCCAAATATTTTCTCCCATTGTGTAGGTTGTCATTTTATTTTCATGATAAAGTCCTTTGAGGTGAAAAAGTGTTTAATTTTGATGAGGTCCCATTTATTTTTTCTCTAGTTGCTTGTGCTTTAGGTGTAAAATGTGTGCAACTATTGCCTAACACAATGTCTTGAAGATGCTTCCCTGTATTTTCTTACAGGAGTTTTATAGTTCTAGCTCTTATATTTAGGGATTTGATTCATTTTGAGTTGATTTTTGTATGTGGTGTGTTTATTAGTCAGTCAAAGTGGTGCTAATGCAAAATATCAGAAATCTCTTGGCTTCTATAAAGGGTATTTATTTGGGGTAGAAGCTTATAGTTACCAGGTCATAAAGCACAATTTACTTCCCTCAGTAAAGTTTATTGCCCTGTGTTAGAGCAAGATGGCATACCAACATCTGCGAGTATTCAGTCTTCCTGCGTTCCTTTCTTCCTGGGGCTTGCTTGTCTCTGGGCTCAGTGCCTCTACTATCTCCACAAGGCCAGCTGTAGACTCTCAAGCAAATGGTTCTGTCTCTCTCTCCAGGGCTTCTGTCATGTCTAAGAGGCATCCCTATTTCTCTGTGTTCTTTTCCTATGTGTTCATTTCCTGGACTTGAGCTCAAACCTCAGCATTAGAACTCCAACATCAAAACTCCTTTCTCTGCAGTGCAGTTTTATCTGTGAGTCCCAATGTACCAAGGGGACGGGGACTCAACGTCCTACTGATGTGGCCCAATCAAAGCCCTAATCATAATTTAATCATGCCCAGGTAGAGACCAGTTTACAAACATAATCCAATATCTATTTTTGGAATTCATAAACCATATCAAACTGCTACTCTGTGAGGTAGGGGGTCCTACTATTTTTTTTTTTTTGCAAATTGAGGCAGTTTTCCCAGCACCGTTTGTTAAATGGTGCTGGGAAAACTTTGTTCTTTGCCAATTGAGTGGCCTTTGCCTCTGTGAAAAATCAGTTGGCCAATTAATCTGAGGGTTGATTTCTGAGCTCTCAATTCAATTCATCTATATATCTGTCCATGTGCCAGTACCATGCTGCTTTGATTACAGTGGCTTTGCAATAAGTTTTAAGAATGGGAAGTCCTCCAAATTCATTTGTCTTTTTCAAGACAGCTTTAGCTATTTGTGTCCCTTTACACCTCCACAGAAATTTGTTGATTTGTTTATCCATTTCTGCAAAGAATGTTGTTGAAAGTTTTATCAGGATTATATTGAATCTGTAAATCATTTTGGGTAGTACTGACATCTTAATGATATTTAGTCTTCCAATCCATAAACATGGAATATCCTACATTTACTTAGATCTTTTATTTGTTTTTGCAATGTTTTGTAGTTTTCTGTGTACAAGTCTTTTATATCCTTGCTGTGGCAGTTTGAGATTATTTATGAATCCTCCCAAGAAAGATTATGTTTGTAAACTAATCTGTTCCTCTGGGTATGATACCCTTTGAATGCATTAGATTCAGCAGATATGTCTTGATTAAATTACATGCTAAGATTAAGGCTTTGATTTGACCACTTCAGTAGGTCATCATTCAGGTTGGGTCCCTGTCCCCTTGCTGGGCTGATATAAACAGGCACATGCTCAAGAAGATACATGGAAGAGGAGAGAACTTGGACATTTTGGTCCTGCCATGTGACAGAAAGGAGAAGGATCAAACAGTTAAAGTCCCAGGAAGAGAGATGAGCCATTTGCCTGACAGTTTGAAGCAGAAGAGAACAGAGTAGCTGAACAACGAAGAAGACCCGAGAGACCAGGCAGAGACTGCCTGCCATCTTGCTTCAACATGTGGCAACAGACTTTGGTGAGAAAGTAGCCTTGAGTTGGACTCTTTAGGGCCTTGTAACTGTATGCTTTTACTCCAAATAAATACCCTTTATAAAACTCAACAGATTTCTGGTACTTTGCATCATCACCCCTTTGGCTGACTTGGGTAGATTTATTCTTAGATATTTGATTCTTTTGATTACTATTGTAAATGGAATTATTTTCTTGATTTCTTCTTCCAATTGTTTATTGCTTGTGTATAGAAACACTATGGATTTGGGGGTATGTATCTTATACCCCACCACTTTGCTAAATTATTTACTAGCTATGGGAGCTTTGTTGTGGATTTTTCAGGATTTTCTGCATATAGGATAATATCATCCGCAAATTGGGACTGTTTTACTTCTTCCTTTCCAACTTACATGACTTTTATTTATTTTTCTCGCCAATTTATCTGGCTTAAACTTCCAGTACACTGTTGAGTAACAGTGGTGACAGTGGGCATCCTTGTCATATTCAGTGTAAGCTTTCAGTCTTTCACCATTAAGTAGGATGCTAGCTGTTGGTTTTTCATATATGCTTGTCCTAGTTTGAGTCTTTTGTGGACCCCAGAAATTTATGCTCTTAAGCTAACCCACACCTGTATGTGTAAGTATATTGTACTTAGGATCTTTTGGTTAGATTTGGTTAAGGGACCTTTTGAATAGCTCATTTTAGATTAAATCACTTTAATTGAGGGACTTTTATTAGATTGTGTGGCCCAGGGTGGGTCCTAATCCTCTCATTGGAGTCTTATATAAGTGAAGACTAAAAGCAGAGACACACAGAGAAAAAGAGCTTCCATTTTACCCTGCTGTGTGAGAGAGGACTCCAGAATCACCTACAATCACAGAAAGACAGAGAAACCCCAAGAGGCTGAGAAAAGGCCAGAGGCTATAATCAACAGAGCAGTCTGAAGCTAAAGAGACATTGCCCAAGGAGAGATGAGTCATATGCCTGATTTCCCACAGCTGAGTTTGGAGAGAAAATGAGCCTAAAAGGAGGAGAAAGCAGAGACAGCCACCATTGTGCCTTGCCACTTGGCAGGAGTTCAGGATCACCAGCAGCAGACCTTACGTGAGACAGCATCTCTGATGATGCCTTGATTTGGACATTTTCACAGCCTCGGAACTGTAATATTTTTATCCTAATAAATTCCCATTATAAAAGCTAACCCATTTATGGTATTTTGCATCGGGAGCCTTTAGCAAATTAAAGCAATGCCTTTAGTAATGTTGCAGCAGTTTCTTAGTGTTCTAAGTGTTTTTATCATGAAGGGACATTGGATTTTGTCAAATGTCTTTTCTGCATCAATTAAATGATCATGTGGCTTTTTTCCTTTATTCTGTTAATGTGGCATATTACATTAATTGATTTCTTTACGCTGAACCAACCTTATATACAAGAGATAAACTCCCACTTGATCATGATGTATAATTCTTTTTACATGCTGTTTGGATTAGGTTTGCTAATATTTTATTGAGGATTTTTGCATCTGTATTCATAAGAGATATTGGTCTGTAGTTTTCTTATCTTGTGGTATCTTTATGTGGCTTTATGATGAGGGTGATGCTGGCCTCATAAAATGATTTAGGGAGTATTTCTTCCTCATCAATATTTTGGAAGAGTTTGTGCAAAATTGTAAATAATTCTTGGAATGAATTCACCTGTACGTGTTTGGCCTGGGGCTTTTTTTGCTGGAAGGTTTTTGATTACTGAATCATCTCTTTACAAATAAATGAATTATAGAGATATTTCATTTCTTCCTGAGTCAAAGCAGATAGCATGTGCACTTCTAAGAATTTGTCCCTTTCATCTAGGTTATCTAATTGATTGGGGTAAAGTTGTTTATAGTATCCTCTTATAGTCCTTTTTATTTCAGTGGGCTTGGTATTAACACCCCACTTTTCATTTTGGATTTTTGTTATTTGTATCCTCTCTCTTTCTCTCTTCCTCAGTCCAGCTAAATGTTTGTCAATTTTATCTTTCCTAAGAACCAACTTTCAGTTTTGTTGATTCTATTTTTTTGTTTGTTTTATATTTCATTTATCTCTGCTCTAATCTTTGTTATTTCCTTCCTTCTGCTCACTTTGGGTATAGTTTGCTCTTCTTTTTCTAGTTCTTCCAGTTTTGAGGTTAGGTCTCTGATTTGATTTTTTTCTTCTTTTATAAACTAAGCTTTTATAGCTATAAATTTCCCCCTTTGTACTGCCTTCACTGCATCCTGTTAGTTTTGTTATGATGTATGTTAATTTTCCTCGATACATTTCCTAATTTGCTTCTAATTTCCTTTTTAACCCATTGATTAGTTAAGAGTATGTTACTTAATTTCTACATATTTGTGGAGTTTCCTTTTCTTCCTCTGCTGTTGATGTCTAATTTCATTCTGTTGTGGCTGGAGAATATGCATTGTAAGATTTTAATATTTTTAAATTATTGAGTCTGGAGAATGACACAAGAGCACTCAAAGAGAATGTGTATTTTGTTTTTTGTTGGATTCAGTATCTATATATGTCTATTAGGTCTGGTTGGTTTAGAATATCATTCAAGTCTTATACTTCCTCATTTATCTTCTGACTAAATGTTCTATCCATCATTGAGATTGGTGTATTAAAGCATCCTACTATTAATGTAGAGCCATCATTTTCTCCCTTCAAATCTGTCAGTATTTTCTTCATATATATTGGGGCTCTGCTCTTAGGTGCATATATATTTATGGTTGTTATATCTTTTTCTTGTATTGTCTCTTCTCTCAGTATGTAATGACCATCATTTGTCCCTCATAACTGCTTTTGACTTAAAAGTCTATTTTATCTAATATTTGTACAGGCACCCCAGCTCTCATTTAGTTACTATTTGAATCCTTTCACCCTCAACCTACTTATATCTTCGAATTTAAGGTAAGTGCCTTATAGACAGCATATAGTTGGGCCATGCTTCTTTATCCATTCTGCTGGTCTTTCCCTTTTGACAAAAGAGTTGAATCCATTTACATTTAAATCACTACTTATAATATAGGACTTTCTTCTGCCTTTTTGCTAGTTAGTCTTTGTAAGTCTAATACCTTTTTGTCCCTAATTTCCATTAATGCTTACTTTTGTATTTATTTTATGTTTTTGTGTTGAAACTTATTGAATGCCTTCTCGTTTATATCTGGATATATTTTCCATCTATTTTCTTTGTGGTTACCATGGGGTTAAAAATTAACATCGTAAGTTTATATTGATCATATTTGGTTTGATATACCAACTTAACTTCAATAGTATGCACATATACTTTTCCTATATACCCTTTTGTCCCCACACCATTTTCTTTGTACTTGTAACCACTTGTTTTATTTTGCTAAAGTCTGCCAAGGTAATGTACCAGAAATGGATTGACTTTTACAATGGGGATTTATTAACTTATAAACTTACAGTTCTGAGGTCACGAAAGTATCCAAATCAAGGCATCATCAGGAAATCCTTTTTCCTTGAACTGCAACTGTGGGCAATCGGGTACATGGTGGCATCTGCCTATCTCTGCCTTCTCCTCTAGGCCCCATCGATTTCAGTGTTTTGCTGCTCCTTCTGTGGCTTTGCCTCTCTTTGATTCCATTGATTTCAGCTTCTTGCTCTTGTGGCTTTCTTTCTCAGCTTGCGCTGGTTCGTCTATGTTCCTGGGTCTTTCCTTTGTCTCTGCAGCTTTTCTCTTTGTAATAAAAGACTTCAGTAAGAGGATTAAAACCTACCCTCGATCACACCCTACTGAAGTAATTTAATCAAAAGACCCCACCTACAATAGGTTCACACACACGAGAATGGATTACCTTTAAGAACATAATTTTCTGGGGTCTACAAAAACTTCAAACTACCATACAACTCATATCATCGTATATTGTAAGTCCAAAAGTTTAGATTTATCATTACATTTTATGTATTTGAAATTTAGCACCAGTAGAAAGAAGTGGAGTTATATACCAAAACATACAATGGCATTGGCATTTATAATTACACATATGGTTATCTTTACCGGAGGTCTTTTATTTTTATGCTGCCTTGAATCACTGTCTAATGTCCTTTCCTTCAAGTCTGATGAGTTCCCTTTAGCATTGCTTGTATGGCAGTTCTAGTGGTGGTGAACTTTGTCAGCTTATGTTTATCTGAGAATGTCTTATTCTCTGTCATTTATTTTCTTTACTATCAAAGTTTATTGTTGGGGTCAGTTTCTACCTACTGGGGGTACAACTATGTCTTAAGATGTGCTATAGTAGCTCTAAGATAATAGTCATTCTGCAAAACAGTTGTACCAGGGTTCTGTTAGGCATAGATCATAAATCAGTAGAAGAATGAGCCCAGAAAAGAAAAAATGACAACAGAGCCATTACTTTAAGAAAGTTCCAGTGCTATGCAACCTGTATGGCATCATCTGTCAGCTGATAAGACTCAAGGAGTTGTTGGTGGAATGAAACAGGAGTTGAATCCATTTTCTATTCTTCTCAGAAAGCTAAAAATAACCCAAATGCAGGAACCTAAAATTTAAGTTCTTGAAAAAAACTTCAAGCTCCCAAATCAAGTGAAATAGGACATAAAAAGGGAAAAGAGCCAGCAACTCGGTCAGTGGAAGATAAATTAAGTAGAATTGTAGGGAATGGAACCTTCTGCAATGGAAAGTAGCTGGGTTTAGATGCCATCTTATATGACAAAGAATATTGCACAGGTGAGAGCATATGAAAAACAATTCAAATATTGAAAGTTAAACAGACACTGGAAGTTAAGTAAAAAGGAATTCAAATACCATACACTAAGTGAAATTTCCTCCCTTGAGGGAAAACTGGTTTTAAAAAATTGGAAAGGTGAATCACTAGCAGGGAGTACCTGATAGAAATAGGTGGTTTAAGATGTAAAGAATAATTTCTGATATACGGGCTATATTAGTCTACAAGAAGGAACAGTGGTTATAGTAACTTGTTACCCAGATTTGATAATGGAATGACATTTCTAGCAATGGCTTTGTTTATGAGGTTCTGGCATGTTTTGTAGCACAGATAGCTTTGAAGGAATGTTTCCATAACATTTGACTTATCTGGGAATGCAAATTACTATAGTGCAAAAATTCAATGACCACCTCAAACTATTCCTGCAGGGTAGAAGGAGATTAGACATCGTGGTAGTGCTGTGGCTAAAGGTCTAAGCCCACCCACCACCCTTGTGATAAAAATATTGAAGAAAGTAACAAAACAAGTATCAAATGAGTCAATGGGCCTTGTACAAAGTAGAGAGCAGATAATTTATTGTGACTTCTTCTGCAGGCAGCCTGAGAAACAGAAGAGCTTGTGTACTAAATACTGCCCTATCATTAAATATAATAATAATGAAAAAAAAATAGTACCATTAAATGAAATCCAAAAAGTCAAGCTGCCAACCAGACTGGGAAGATAAATAAAATAGCATTGTTTTTTTAAATCTGTGTCTTCCACACTAACCCAGTTTGTCTAGAGAAAAGCCATCTGCTGGCACCGGGCCACTATGTCTTAATTTTGTTGTTATTGTTAGTATCTCATTTTTCCAAAAGGGGAAATGTGTAAGTACCAAGTGTATATAAGTGACACAGTATTTCTACAAAGCCTATGCAGTTTTGACCCGTGTGAGGACAGGTTCTATTCTGGGATGCATTTTCAAAGTCAGAGTAAAACATTAACTGAGGGTTTTCTTCATAGAAAGGACACTGGTAGGGTTGTGCCTGTATGAGCTCTTGGTATTAAGCAAAAATGTTCTTCTCCAGAAAATACATCTGTTCATTCATATTTACAAGTTTCTTTTGATGGATACATGGAATAATCTCCACAACAAGAAATGGGGTGGTTTTCTTTCTAATCACGTCACTGATGAGTGTCCAAAAATTTTCTGACACCTCACAGACATGGGATGGGGTTGGGCTGTCTCAGGACAGAATGTACAGATTGCTGTTGGGAGCACCATGGCCTTTTCCTGCTATTCTCTGTGCATCCACACTTCCAGGAATCTTCTTCTTTAGGATTTTCCTCCCCAGTTGTTTCAATCACAGTTCCATTTGCTGAACTTTTCCTTCAGTTGCTCTCAGTCATGCCTTCAGTGTCACATTATTTTGATGGTTCTCCTCTTCTGGCGACTCACTCTCGTCACTCACAGGACGTCATGTTCATCTTCCAAATTGTGGCAGATGTGGCACCTCTTGAGCCCTTGGACAATGGATTGACATGAGATGTTATTCCACGAGACCATGACTCAATCCAGAAAGAGGACAAGGAGTGACTTCTTGACATTCCTGGTTGAGCTCAGCACCAGGTTCCCAGCCAGATGCCAGTCAGAGTACTGAGCAAGCACACTGTCATTCAGTAGTTTGTAAACCACCACATCCAACACCTGAAGCTTTGAGGTCAGTCCCCCTGGGATAATAACCATGCCAGTGGTCAGGCTTTCCATTGATCTCTTTACAGAGTCAGTGGCATGGCCCTGGAAGCCTTTTAAGACCAGCATCCCTGGTTGCTTGGGCACCATGCCAGTCCTCCATCTCCATACCACTTCCAACCAGTCTTGCACCAAGTCCTCAGTCATCCATCCATACTGGTAGCAGTGGATCTCCATCCCACTGGGGAACTTCCCCTCAAAATGATGTACGGATATAATTTCTTCCCATCAGCCAAGATACCAAGCATTGCTGTGATTTTCAGTTTTTCCCTTCTTGATGTCTTGACCAAGATGGGCTTTTCCTCCTGGTTGTCAACAGTCACCCATGATGACACCTCTAAACAAATTGGAGTCTCATCTGCATTTTCATCTGAGCTACCTCATAATCATGCGCCCTCTGTAGAGCCAGGATACTCTGCTGGTAAGTGACAAGTTTCTTGGCCTAGTCTTAAGGCAGGTGTGGAGGCACAAGCACTTTATGCCTCAAAGACAGGTCATGCCTCCTCATCATTCTCTGACACCAACCCAAGCTTGCTTTGAACCCTTCCTCTGGAATAGTCATTTCCTAGGCAATTTTAAAAGTGTTCAGCTGCATCACCTCCATGGTGATAAGATCACCTTTGGAAGAGCAATGTGGGAGGAATTTCACTGCCTGACCTTGAAACATATTACAAAGCTACAGTGGTCAAAACAGCATGGTACTGGCATAAAGATAGACATATCGATCAGTGGAATAGAATTGAGAATCCAGAAATATACCCTCACCTATACAGTCAACTGGTTTTTAACAAACCTACCAAGCCCACATTAATGGGAAAAAAAACAGTCTCTTCAACAAACGGTGTTGGGAGAACTGGATATCTATAACCAAAAGAATGAAAGAGGACCCCTATCTCACCCCCTATACAAGAATCAACTCAAAATGGATCAAAGATCTAAATATAAAAGCCAGGACCATAAAACTCCTAGAAGAAAATGTAGGGAAACATCTTCAAGACCTTGTAGTAGGTGGTGGTTTCTTGGACCTTACACCCAAAGCACACGCAACAAAAGAAAAAGTAGATAAATGGGACCTCCTCAAAATTAAACACTTTTGCACCTCACAGGAATTTGTCATAAGGGTGAAAAGGCAGCCAAATCAATGGGAAAAAATATTTGGAAATCACATATCTGATAAGGGTTTAATATCCAGGATATATAAAGAGATGTTACAACTCAACAATAAGAAGACAAATGACCCAATTAAAAAAATGGACCAAAGACTTGAATAGACATTTCTCCGAAGAAGAAATACAAATGCAAAAAAACACATGAAGAAATGCTCAACATCACTCATGATTAGGGAAATGCAAATCAAAACTACAATGAGGTATCATTTCACACCTATCAGAATGGCCACTATGAAAAAGACAGAGAACTACAAGTGTTGGAGAGGATGTGGAGAGATAGGAACACTTCTTCACTATTGGTGGGAATGCAGAATGGTACAGCCACTATGGAGGACTGTTTGGCAGTTCCTAAAGAAGTTGAATATAGACTTTCCATGTGACTCTGCAATACCACTACTGGGTATATACCCAGAAGAACTGAGAGCAGTGACACGAACAGACATCTGCACACCGATGTTCATAGCCACATTATTCACCATTGCCAAAAGTTGGAAGCAACCCAGGTGTCCATCAACAGATGAATGGATAAACAAACGGTGGTCTATTCACACAATGGAATATTATGCAGCTGTAAGAAGAAATGAAGTCATAAAGCATATGGCAACATTATGTTGAGTGAAGCAAGCTAGACACAAAAGGACAAATACTGTATTAATGCATTACTATGAACCAAATATATTGTGTAATATATTGTTTGATTCAAAAAAAATATTTTTATATGTATCCATTACATTCAATTGAGAAATGTATAAATGTGTTCATCTGTGTTTACTTTTTAGTTTTTAATTGTTTATATTTTCAATTATTAAATGTACAAAATAAAGGTAAAAAAAATGTTAAAAAAAAAAAAAGATCACCTTTGGCCTGCATGTACCTGACATATTTGGCCACATACTGGTCCACCAGAGCAAACCTCCCATTCTTTGGGCCTCTGAATGCCTGCCTCATGACATGGGCATTTTGAAGCTGCAGTTTCACTTTGCACCGTTCTCGGACATTTTCTTCCAATACTCCAAATTGTTTGGCAAGCTGGCAGTTGTTGGAGCTCTTGTCATATTCCACCACCATTAACTTGGACCTTGCATTATAGCTGTGGGGCATACCCTGGTTGAACTGAAACTTCCCAGCCATATCATTGGCCGAAAGGTCATACCCTGGGAAGCCCATGGCCATGTAGAAGGGGTACCCTTCACTCCACTCAGGCAGGTCTGTGATGTCCTGAGGCAGGCAGAAGCCAAAGCTGTCAAGATGCTAAGGCTGAGAAAACTGGGAGGTGGTATTCATTGGGCCTGCCCAATTTAGAGGCTTCACATCATACCCTTCATTTTCTGTGAAATTTCATCCTTGGAGCTGCCATTCATCAGAATTCTGAGGCTCTTCCTACCTTTCCAGCTGAGTGATCATGTCTGGCTTAGGGAATGGGAATTATGTAGAGGGACTTTTGATGTTCTGTCAAAACTTCTCATTCCTCATTGGAAAAATATATGCCACCTCATCAGATAAGGCCAACACCCTGACTCCCTCTGAGCGGATTTCCAGTTTTTTCATATCCATGTGTCAATCCTCCAGTTCCTGGTTCTGAATCTCTTCTTCCTCTTCTTCTTTCAGGGTCAAATTGAGGAGGAAGGTGGTGGACTCCATCTGTGTGGACAGTGATTGCTGGCCCTGCCTCCCTCCCCAGGGGGTCCACAACAAAGACGTGGCTGCAGATGCAGTCTTTAGTGCCCCCTCCCCCACAGTGGCTGACTCATTTTTTAAAGAAAGTCTTGCTGGACATAAAATCCTCAGAAAGCAGTTGTTTTCCTTCAGCACTTTAACTATTTCAGCCCACTGCCTTCTTGCCTCCATGGTATCTGATGAGAAATCAGCACTCAATCTAATTGGCACTCCCATGAATGTAACAAGTTGCTTTTCTCTTGCAGCTTTCAAAACTCTCTATTGTCCTCTGCATTTGATAGTGTGATTAATATATGAAAGGGTGCGATTTTCTTCATGTTTTTCCTGTTTGGTGTTCTCTGGGCTTCTGGGGTGTACATATTCACATCTTTTGCTAAGTTTGGGAGGTTGTCTCTCATTTCTTTGAATAATCCTTTATCTGCCCTTATATCTATTGTTGCTTCTTCTGGGATTCCCACAATGTGTATATTTGTGTGCTTGATGTTGTCCCAGAGGTATCTTTGGTTATTTTCCATTTTAATATTTCTTTTCTCTGTTCCTACACCTGACTCATTTCAAGTGTCTTGTCTTCAAGTTCATTGATTCTCTCTTCTGCCAACAAGAATCTGTTATTGAAATCCTCCAGGGCATTTTTTATTTCAGTTATTGTGGTCTTCAATTCCAGTAGTTCTGTTTGGTTCCTTTTTAAAATTTCTGTCTCTACTTAGTCTTTCATATTACTCATTCATTGTTTTCTTGGTAAACTTTAGTTCTTTCTGTGTATTTTTCTTCATCTACTTGAGCATTTTTAAGATCATTTTTAAAAGGCTTTTTTTGGTATGTCCACATTCTTGACTTCATCATTGGTGTTTTCTGGATTTTTATCTTCTTCCCTTGGATGGCCCATTTCCTATTTCTTTGTTTGTCTTGGACTCTATTGTTACACAGTGAACATTTTGAGATGTCTGTTTCTTGATTTTGTTTTTAGTGAGTAATAAGACAAAGATTTTCTTGAGCTTCACCCTCCTCTCAGGAAGGTCTGCCCAAGGCAGATGCAGTATGCATGGTTTTCCATGTCTTCTAAGCCCTCTGTCTTGTCTGGGATTTTGCTCATTGGTTGTTTTGGAGTTCTCCTGTTTACAGGAGTTTGGCTGTACCCTCTGGTTCCAAGGAAACAGACCTCCCTCTCCCAGGTGTTTGAAGCTAGCAGGCCTTTGTCCAGACTGTTTACCTCTATAGATTTTTACACAACATTTGTTGTCTCAAGCTGCTTTTGCCTGTAGGGTGAATTTTGGGATAAGAGCACAGCAGAGAGGACTTTCCCAAGTTGGTATTTCCCAGGGCCAGGGACCCATGCAGGAGACACAGAATGCTTTCAAGGTGTCCTGAGAAGGAGACCAGGATAGGTGCCAAGAGCTTCTCCTATGACTCCATAAAGCTGAGCTTTCATGGCTGTCCAGGAAATGTAGCCTTTCAGCTAATTGTCCTCTGCAGCCCTGAGGAAGTACAGCATCTTCATATCTCTACTGCCATGGCCCCATGAGATTGGCTGAACAATGGATGCCACTGCCTTTGCCTAGGACCTGTTGATACAATGGCTGCCTTCAGAGCTGAGCCCCCAGTGATTCCAAATTTGCTAATCTAAAGCTGTGATCAGCTGAAACCTCCCCTGTTTTTACGAAGAGAAATTTTATGTCCCTTCTGTCACCAGTGAGCTAGCCAGGGCTTAGACTCTGTATTAGTCACAGTTCTCTCAGGAAACAGAATCAACAGGAGATATCTGTCAAATAATATAAGATTTTATAAGAGTCTCTCACACAAACATGGGGATGCACAAGTCCAGGTTCTGCAGGCAGCCTGAAAACCAGGGGCTCCGATGAAAGTCCAATGAAAGGTCCTTGATGAGTTTCTGGGAGAAGCTGGTTGTCCAAAGATGAGCTGGGAAATTCTCTCTGAATGTTGAAATCACTTCCCCTTTTAAGGCATTCAACTGATTGGATAAAAGCATCACCCATTGCTGATGCAATCTCCCTGATTGATGCAGATGTAATCAGCTATCCATGCAGTAAACTCACTGGTGATCGAAGTCCATACATGCTCTTGTATTACAATTAGCCCAGGGCTTGCTGGACCAAACACCTGGACACAATTACCTGGCCGAGTTCACACATTAACTTAACCATCACAGTCCACCCCTTGTCAACTCGGCAACCATACGCATTACCCTAAACCATACTTTGTGTCTAAGTAAAAACAATAACAGACAAGCATACATATATATTTCCGCCTAGCAATGTTCAACTCCCCTGCGTACAACCAGAAACGCATTAATTCCCCACAAAATAGGGTGCAAGTCCTTGGGTAATATTCACTCTTAAACTTGACATCCTTAAATATTATGATGTGAAATTAATACAACTTTTAATATGATAGGCAAAAAGTTGGGGAAGAAAACAAAGAAATTCGTTTTGTGTACATATACAATCATACTCATAAAGAAACAAGGAAAAAGGGTTCATGACTATTACAGTCCTCATTTCTGTAACTGGTCATGTGGTTGAAGTTCATATTTATCACTACCTTCTTCCAGTCCCATTCCATGTTCCCATTACCTTCAGCAAACACTTCAGCTGGTCGTGGTTCTTTGCCTGGTGGGGTGACCCACTCTTTCACTCCTGAAGATTCTGGGCCATAGTTAGTCCTGTTTGAATTAGTTTGTTGCAATTTTCCATTGACTTTAATCACAGGGCATGGCAGTACTAGGAGACACCCTAGAGGATCTCCTGCATTCCAGGCAAACTCTTCTTTACCCCTATTATGTAGGTGTAGTCCTATTTCCCCTGGATAGTCAGGATCAGTCACTCCAGCCAGTACAGTAATAACCTTCTTTGCCTGTTGATTCACAGGTAAGAGGAGCCCAAAGTGGCCAGGTGGCAGTCTTAACTTCCAGTTCAATGGAATCATTGTTGTGTTCCTTGGTGGCAGGCACTCCTTTTGGGACTAAAACCTGTAGACCAGCAGAGCTTAAGATTGCAGGGACAGGATGCAAAAATTTTCCTAGTGGGTCACTAGGGGTAATAGTGAGTGGTGCCACTCCCATTTCCACCCCTTGATTCCTGGACCTATGAATCCTGGTTATGGGAGAAACAGCACCATAGAGAGGATGCTGATTTAAAGCATACACAGCCTCCTGGAGAATATTGCCCCAGCCCTGCAAGGTATTACCACCTAGTTGGCACCATAATTGAGTCTTCAAAAGGCCATTCCATCATTCTATTAATCCAGCTGCTTCAGGGTGATGGGGAACATGGTAAGATGAGTGAATTCCATGGGCATGTTCCCATTCCTGCACATCATTTGCTGTGAAATGAGTTCCTTGATCAGAAGCAGTGCTGTGTGGAATGCCATGGCGGTAGATAAGACATTTGGTAAGTCCACGGATGGTAGTTTTGGAAGAAGCATTGTGTGCTGGAAATGCAAACCCATATCCAGAGTATGTGTCTATTCCAGCTAAAACAAATCACTGCCCCTTCCTTGGTAGAAGTGGCCCAATGTAGTCAACCTGCCACCAGGTAGCAGGCTGGTCACCTTGAGGAATAGTGCCATTTTGGGGGCTAAGTGTGGGTCTCTGCTGCTTGCAGATTAGGCATTCAGCAGTGTCTGTAGCCAAGTCAGCCTTGGCGAGGGGAAGTCATGTTGCTGAGCCCATGCATAACCTCCATCCTTACCTCCATTGCCCCTTTGTTCATGAGCCCATTGGGCAATGACAGGAGTGGCTGGGGAAAGAGGCTGAGCATTAGCCACAGAGTGGGTCATCTTATCCACTTGATTATTAAACTCCTCCTTGGCTGAAGTCACCCTATGGTGAGCAGTCATGTGGGACACAAATATGTTCATGTTTTTTGCCCACTCAGATAGGTTTATCCACATTCCTCTTCTCCAGAGCTCCTTGTCACCAATTTTCCAATCATGTTTCTTCCAAGTCCCTGACCATCCAGCCAAACCATTGGCAACAGCCCATGAATCAGTGTACAAACACACCTCTGGCCATTTATTCTTCCAAGCAAAATGAACAACTAAGTGCACTGCTCAAAGTTCTACCCATTGGGAGGTTTTGCCTCACCGCTGTTCTTCAAGGATGTTCCAGAAAAGGGCTGCAGTGCCGCAGCTGTCCACTTTTGAGTGGTACCTGCATATCATGCAGAACCATTTGTAAACCAGGCCCGAGTTTTCTCATCCTCAGTCAACTGATTGTAAGGGACTTCCCAAGTGGCCAAAGCTATGGGCTGGGAAAGAGAAGGTAACATGGCAGGAGTGTTGACCATAGGCATTTGGGCTACTTCTTCACGTAACTTACTTGTGCGTTCAGGACCCGCTTGAGCCCTATCTTGTACATACCACTTCCACTTTATTATGGAGTGCTGCTGTGCATGCCCAACTTTATGGTTTAGTGGGTCAGACAATACCCAGCTCATGATAGGTAACTCAGGTCTCATGGTAACTTGATGGCCCATGGTTAAACCTTCAGGCTCTACTAAGGCCCAGTAGCAAGCCAAAAGCTGCTTCTCAAAAGGGGAGTAGTTATCTGCAGAGGATGGCAAGTATTTGCTCCAAAATCTTAAGGGTCTGCATTTCGATTCCCTTATAGGGGCCTGCCAAAGGTTCCAGACAGCATCTCTATTTGCTACTGAAACTTCCAACACCATTGGATCTGCTGGATCATATGGTCCAATTGGTAGTGCAGCTTACCCAGGAGCCTGGACCTGTCGCAGTGCCTTCTCTTGTCCTGGTCCCCAATCAAAACTAGCAGCTTTTCTGGTCACTGGGTAAATGGGCCAGAGTAGCACACCCAAATGAGGAATGTGTTGTCTCCAAAATCCAAAGAGGCCAACTAAGCGTTGTGCCTCTTTTTGGTCGTAGGAGGGGCAAGGTGCAATAGCTTATCCTTTACTTTGGAAGGGATATCTCGACAAGCCCCACACCACTGGACACCTAGAAATTTCACTGAGGTGGAAGGACCCTGTATTTTTGTTGGATTTATCTCCCATCCTCTCTCACACAAATGCCTTACCAATAAAAGTCTTTGCTACTTCTTGCTCAGTAGGTCCTATCAACATAATATCATCAATATAATGGACCAGTGTGATGTCTCATGGAAGGGAGAGATGATCGAGGTCCCTGCGGACAATATTATGACATAGGGCTGGAGAGTTGATATACCCCTGAGGCAAGAGAGTGAAGGTATACTGCTGGCCTTGCCAGCTGAAAGCAAACTGTTTCTGGTGGTCCTTACTAATGGCAATTGAGAAAAAAGCATTTGCCAGATCAACAGCTGCATACCAGGTACCAGGGGAAGTGTTGATTTGCTCAAGCAATGATACCACATCTGGGACAGCAGCTGCAATTGGAGTCACCACCTGGTTAAGTTTACAACAATCTTCTGTCATCCTCCAAGATCCATTTGTTTTCTGCACAGGCCAAATAGGACAGTTGAATGGGGATGTGGTGGAAATCACCACCCCTGTATCCTTCAAATCCTTGATGTGGCACTAATCTCTGCAATTCCTCCAGGAATCCAGTATTGCCTTTGATTTACTATTTTGCTAGGCAGGGGCAGTTCTAGAGGATTCCACTTGACCTTTCCAACCATAATAGCCCTCACTCCACAAGTCAGGGATCCAATGTGGGGATTCTGCCAGTTACTGAGTATGTCTATTCCAATTATGCATTCTGGAATTGGGGAAATAACCACAGAATGGGTCCAGGGACCCACTGCGAGACAGACCTGAGCTAAAACTCCATCAATCACCTGACCTCCATAAGCCCCTATTCTTACTGATGGACTACAGCGATGTTTGGGTCTCCTGGAATTAATGTGACTTCTGAGCCAGTGTCTAATAATACCTGAAATGTCTGATCATTTCCTTTTCCCCAATGCACAATTACTCTGGCAAAAGGTGGTAGATCTCCCCGGGGAAAAGTGGGAGGAAGATTAACAGTACAAATTTTTGGCCATTTAACAAGATCCTTCCCCAGGGGGACCTGGCATTCTCATTCAAGGGGCTCTGGGTCTGTAAACTGTCTCATGTCTGGGAATTGATTAACGGGCCATGATTCTCTGCATTTGTAATTTGAATTAGGGTTTTGTTCACTCTAGAACTCTTCTGCTTATACAGATCCAAAAGAAATTTAGTAAACTGCCCATGTATTTCACTTCTAGGTACCCCATGATCTATTATCCAACACCATAACTCCATGCAGCTCATACTATTCTGTGTGCTGCTTTGAATCTGCTTTTCATTGCAGTAGCCACGACCACCTTGCCTTTGGCCATTAACTGCCAATAGTTGACTTTTACAGAACCAAGATCTGATCATCCCCATAATGTTTAAGGATTCCAATTCCATTATAGCCCTCCCTACAGTAATATCTGGACTACAGAGAAGAGCTCTTCAGAGAAGATGGAGTTAGTCTTATAAATTTATTCCTCACAGTCCTGGTTAAAGGTGTGTCCTCTGTACATTCCTGGGGTGGGTGGGCAGGTCTCAAATGGCAAATCCATTCTAGCATTCCAATCTCTCTAAGCCTTTGAATCTCCTCATCTACTGTATACCAGGGCAAATCGGACATCTCAACCTCAGACATGCTAGGCCATCATTTGGTCCATGTTTCAGTCAGCCACCCAAACAAACTATTAGAGCCCTGGATTCAAGCTACAGCGTTGAATCCAGAATTTCTTCTTAGTTGGCCCATATCAATAAATTCAGCTTGATCCAACTTTATATTCCTTCCACCATTATCCATACCCTTAGTATCCATTCCCACACATATTCCCCTGATTTCTGTCTATATAAGTTGGAAAACTCATGCAGTTCTTTCAGAGTATAATGTACTTCCTCATGGGTCACACTTTGTATTTCACCTTTGGGGGCTTTTGATTTTAGTCTAGTAATAGGTCTCGAAGACAAGAGGTGTGGTGGGGGTGGGTAAGGAGAAGGATTAGAGATGTCTTGCAGGCTACTGACCTCAGGGTATTCCTTTGCATTTTCTTCTGGTGAGACAGGATTAATCTCTTCTGGCAGGGGTTGGAAGGCAGATTCCTCAGGGCAGACTGGAAGTTGAGCAGTGACTGCTGGAGTTTGGCTGGTACCTGCCTCTTGGCTGGGAGGAGGTCCAGACTCCCTGCAGCAAACTGGAGGCTGGGCAGTGCAGGCTTCAGTTTGGCTGGTACGCACCTCAGGGCTGAAAGGAGGTCTGGACTCCCTGGGGCAAGCTGGAGGCTGGATGATACAAGGTTGACAAGGTGTGGTCTCCACAGGACAGGCCATCACAGGTTTATCTGGTAAAGTCTCAGCAGAATTTATGGTTCCAATGTCCCCACAAATATTATCATCATCCCATATGTCTTCATCCCAATCCTCGGGGTTCCACTCTTTTCCAATCAATGCCTTCACTTTAATTGCAGAAACCCTGCGAGGTTGAGATTTTAGTTTCCTCTATAATTCTGCTACTCGTACAATGAGAATCTGGGTTTGATTCTCAGATATCTCAAGTCTGTGGCTACAAGAGACAGATTTTCTTTCAAGGCACACATAGAAACTTTCATATCATTCATGTGGCATTTAAGCTTCAAATTTGAAGACTTTAGCTCATCTCTTTCTTTTGTAACTGTATCCAGAGTATCTAGGAGGAACCAGCCAACATCATTATACTTTTTGACTCCACAAAATTCTGTTAAGGTGTTGAAAACACTCTCACCCAGATCCTTGCTTCTTTAAGTGTGGAAGTAGGGGAATCCAGTGATGCTATTTTGCGTATCTCTATTGCCAGCTCATGCCACGGACTGTTAGCAAACTCTAACAAACTCATTGGAAAGGGAGTCGTTAGTACCCTAGAGTCCAATTAGAGTAGAGAGCCAATTACAAAACTCCCAGAACCACCTCAGATATCCCATGTTTAAGACTCTGTTCCTCAAGAACCACTCCCGGTACCAAGCTGTATTAGTCAGGGTTCTCTCAGGAAATAGAATCAACAGGAGATATCTGTCAAATAATATAAGATTTTATAAGAGTCTCTCACACAAACATGGGGATGCACAAGTCCAGGTTCTGCAGGCAGCCTGAAAACCAGGGGCTCCGATGAAAGTCCAATGAAAGGTCCTTGATAAGTTTCTGGGAGAAGCTGGTTGTCCAAAGATGAGCTGGGAAATTCTCTCTGAATGTTGAAATCACTTCCCTTTTAAGGCATTCAACTGATTGGATAAAAGCGTCACCCATTGTTGATGCAATCTCCCTGATGGATGCAGATGTAATCGCCATCCATGCAGTAAACTCACTGGTGATTGAAGTCTATTAATGCTCTTGTATTACAATTAGCCCAGGGCTTGCTGGACCAAACACCTGGACACAATTACCTGGCCGAGTTGATACATTAGCCTAACCATCACAGACTCCATGGCAGCCTGCCATGAGAATGGGAGGATTGGCACCAGTAACTACTATGCAGAGCATAATTTACTGTTCTTTACCATAATTTATCAGCCTCTTATTCTCACTCTTTCCTGTGTGCTGTACAGTGTTCTGGCCTCTGGAGTTTCAAAATAGTTGTTTTAGACAGTTCCTTTCTGTTTAATAGTTGTTTTGGTGGAAGGACTGAGCCCTGGACCTCCCTACTCCACCATCTTTCTACAACCTTTCTAAAATCAGGTTAATTTTTGGCCCAAAGTATAAATGTAGTTCCCCATAGATTTATCCTACAGAAAGCCATTTAGCATGGTTATTGCATATCTACTAGTTTAGCTCAATAAACATTTATTAACTATTTTAGTGATTTTAAAAACAGCAAAGATGGCAGCGTATCCTTCTCTAGGAAGCTATATGAAAGCATCAAGGACAATAAGAGGCAGAAATACAAATACCATCTTTGAAGGAACTATGATGATATCTGATTTATTTATTATACAAAATGTTAATTAAAATGCTTACCAAGTGCCTTCCATGCTCCAAGTGCTGTCACAGTGTTGGGAGATAGAGCAGTGAACAAGTTATTCAAAATTTGTGAAAAGGCTGCTAAATTCAGTGACCATTATAAAAGGCAGTGAGTGGTTGCCAAGAGTTGACATCCATGGTTGCAGATTTCAGAAAAAACTTCTCTCATTCATCAAATTAAATAGCCTAAATTTAGACTAAAGTGAAATCTGACAAATCATTCTTCAGACCCAGCTTGGCCTGAAAATTTGAGCAGTAGGGAAAATTGTGCTAAATGTAGTATAACACTTGGACAAATCATACCTGTAGGAAGCAGTCTTTAAGTCAGGCAGATGGGGAAAAGGAATAATGCATTGTGAGCATCTTTATAGTGACAGTCTCAACTGACTAGGGAGAATCAAAGGCTAAATATAATTCACGTAGACAACCCTAAATTACATGAAAATTATTGGTAGTTTTGGGCATGACGCCAGCTTTTCCATTATATGAACTGTCTGCAAATAGTTGGTTTGGGAAGGACTCACCTGTTTTACAGAATCCCTTCACTTTATGGTTGCCACAGTGTCAAAGCTATTGCTAGTTTACTAAACAGCAAGGCTGATGTTTCTAACAGTAACACCCTGTGTCAAGGATCGGTGCTATCAATGGAACCAAGAGCATTATTTTCCCCAAGAGGTGTCAGGAGTAATGTCTTCATGGGAACATTTCTATGATACAATTTTTGAAGCTCTTCCTATTAGTGTAGCCCTCATAGGTACTTTGGACCTCCCAGAGTTCTATGAGCCAAACAATAATCTTTAACACATTCTGTTTCTCTTAAAATATTAAACAGGCCTTGGTTGGGGTTTTGTTAGATAATTATGGCCAAGGTTAAATCTAACGATTGTCCTATCTATGTTTGTTTCTGTGGAGTAAACGTGACTGGAGGAAAACACACACACACACACACACACACACACAAAGCTTGGTCACATTTGAAATTCATGACCCCATTTGGGTCCCTAGTACTGGGAGCAATCCTTATTTACAGTGTATTTTTCATAGTTTATTTAAATAATCCCATATTGTCAGACTTATATGTCATTTCTAATTTGTGAACAATAGAAAAATTTTGTTTTAGATTATCCATGTAGCAACTCCTTCATCACATCTCCTTTGATTAATTTCCTTTCTAGAATTGAAGTTATGATTCCAAGTGTGACAGAATAAGTTGTATTGAACTAACTTTCCTGCTGTTACAATTATTGAAGCTAGACAAGATATAAAATTAAAAAAAAAAAACAACCACAACTATTTGAAGGTACTGGTAGGTACCTTCCTTTTAAGAAGGAAAGGACACAAGTTGAGTTTCATATTTAGCTTTTCCCCAGAGGGTACTTAGATATTTTTCTGCTATGTGGGAGAACAGAACAAGAATCTTACTGGACAGAGAAGGCCGAAATAAGAGTTTAAAACTGACAGAGATTGTAGAATTTCAGGGACAATATCCTAACGAGGCAGAAGCTTCAGGAGAGTCCCAATATCTCCTATGATTACCCCCAAGATACTGACCAACTCTGAATTGTGTATGCAAGACGACTAACAGAAAGCAGCAGATAGGAGGTTAAAGAATTGAGAAAGGATTTCAGCAGCTTTCTAAGTCTCAGGAGAGAAATTGAAGTTCAAATCTCACAAAATCAGAAGGACTTGTTAAATATCTAGAGCTTTTTGCTGAGACACCAGAAAGACCACATCATAGTAAGAAGCTCAAAATGGAAATATGCCCACATTTAAAAAACTTAAAACTATTCTTGAAATGAATAAGCTGATCTTCTGCTATTCTATTTGCCTTCCACAAGAAAATTTAAATTTGTTTGCAGAAAGATAAAATTATCCGAAGACTATAAATTTTTTTACTTACCATGTCCAGAATAAAATGAAAAATAAATTCATGCTAAAATACAGGACCAATGAATAAAATCAAGAGAAAATCAGGCAGTTGAAAAAAACCTGTGGGTAAATGAGATATTAGAGTTATCAGACAGAGATTTAAAAACAACTATGACTAACATAATTTAAGAAAACATAGGAAAGAATAAAAACTTCCTTAAAGATATACATCCACAAAAAAAACTGTCAAAAGGAAATTCTCAAGCTAAAAAATATAATGACTAAGATTAATAATTCTTTAGAGTGGTTTATTAGCAAATGAAAAATAGCAAATAAGAATTTATAAATCAGAAGATAGAACATAGAAACTATCCAGAGCAATGCACAGGGAGAAAAACATACAGAAGATCATAAGAGATATGTGGGAGATTGGGAAAATGTCTAATATATGTGTAATCAAAGTTGCAGATGAAGAAGAGAAAAAGAATGTCACAGAGGTAATAGTTGAAAAAATATTGGCTGAGAATGTCCTAGACATGATGAAAGATATATAACCACAGATAGAAGAAACCCCACATAGGATAACTTATAAAGAAAACTACACATAGGGAAATCATGGTCAAACTACTGAAAACCAAAGATAAAGTGAAAATATTAAAGGCAGCCAGAGTGGAAAAAAATTCTAGAGGTGCAATTACAGGGTCAAACAGTTCATGAGCTTTAAGATTTTGAGATGAACTGTCAAGCTACTTTCTAGAAATCCTTCACCCTTTTCTCTATATCCTTGAAAATTCTGACACAAATATTGGTGTGGCTTTTCTTTGACATAATAGTAGAATTTTAAATGCTTTTTAATCCTTTAATCTGTTGTGTTTTTTTTTTTTTTTTTTTTTTTTTTTTTTTTTTTCTTAAATAACGACTTAAGCATATGGAAGTTTTGGAGAGGTTCAGCCTTTCTAAATTTTTAGGAACATTGTCTTTTTTTTAATTTCTTAAATTAAAGTTTATAAATTGGCGATTATTAAGATGTTGTTCTCACATATACCATGTGCCGATAAAGTTGAATTTATAGGTTTGCATTTTCAATTTCAAAGAACAAAATTGCAGAGTTCTACAGTATTTGTTTTACCTAAATAATGTTGTTGTTGCTATTGCTTTTAATCACGCCACACTCACTTAGGTCCATACATTTATACATTGCAGGTAGTTTTCAGAGTGTTTTTGATTTTATTGCAGCTCTTGGTTTCATAACATGCCTTGAGGTATCCTTGAAAGAAGTGCTTTCATCTCTGTGGATTCAAATGCCCTCCTTTGGCTTCTATGGGCAGCAATTACCATGTCCTGTATCATCTGGTCTTTTTATATGGCCATCCCTGTGGAGCTGAGTTACAAAGATTCTACCCCAGTGAATTACGTCTGGCTTCATTCCAAGCCCTAATTGATGGAGACTTTGCCCTATATTTAGTGTTCAACATAAGACCAAAGCATTTCTTATGAAATGGTTTCAGAGGATGAAAATGAACTAGCTGTTTCAAGCCTCACAGCACAAGTAGAATTATCACTAACTTGCTAACCACTTTCTCTTGCTGAGTAATTTCTTGAAATACTAACTAGACTCATTTTGAAAAAGTAAAACCCTGTTAAATATATATGATAAAGTAAAAGAGCAGGATACAAAATGTTATGTACACATTTATTAGAATTGTAAACAAAAAAATTTTAATAGACATGAAGAAAGCCTGGATGGAGCCCCACCAAAATAATAATAATGTGGTTTGAGTGGTGGAATAATAGGCAATTATTTTTCTTTTCACCATTTTACATATTTTCTGCATTGTAGTTCTCTTACCTTTATAATTAAACAATAAATTTCATTAAAATGATGTTAAAATAATTATCTGATACAGATTCTGACAATCTACTTTTATTACCTCCTTTCATTACCAGTAGAACTGGGACTATAACTTTGGAATGTCATAATTAAGATCATAACATTTTTAATATCCAAACTGGAGTTTCTAACACTATGGTTTGCTTATTTTGTAATAAACTTCTTTTCAGCACCTGTACAATTCAAACCTTTTAATTACATTTTGCATGAATGTCAGGCAAAGCAATTGCAAGCAAGTTTCAGTATATGCATTTTTCTTGAGCTTAACTTATTATAACAATCCAGACACAGTGAGAAAATTGTGTTTAACCAAGCAGGAAGACAAACCGGTACTTGCGATGCCACTGTAAGTCATCAGGAATGGTATTTTTGAATTGTCTTTTTAATTTTACAATTGTCTTAATCACCAAAAGTAAGATTAATTTATCAAAAGTATGTAAAGATTTCGTACACCCTCTAGCAATTCTTCTAGACTGCAAATGGAAAAATACGAAAATTAAAAACTAATATGAAAGATTATTTTTTTCTTTTTGCAATTATTGTGTTTATTCCAAAACAGGTTTGGAAATAGGAACAAAGATCTTTATATGCATTAAACTATCTTCTTCCTGATGGTTATTTAACATTAACTCTATGTAGTTTGAGTGACTTTATAAAATATGCATAGCATTTTAAGTTAGCATAACTTCCATCTTTATCTGCATGTCTGGAAAGATATCCAGTGGTCCTTAAGCTAAAATAATTTGTTTTTCTTATAGAAAATAGATTGCATAAAAATTTTTCTTTCTTAAGGGTACTGCAATAGGGAATTGTGGAAGTAGCTTCCATTGAAAACATGACAGCTATACTATCACATCATGGCTGACTTCTACATCTTCCCATGGTAAAGTTTGAAGAATACTCATTTGTCCTCCTGATAAATTTATATACCAATTTTCAAGATTACTTTGAGCCCCATAATATGTATTGCAAATAAATCCTTTTCTTGTGTGAGATGAGTATGGCAAGGAACATCGTGTTGTGTGCTGTCATTTGCTAACTAAACCAAGGTGAACATGTAATGTCAGGCTGAGTGTCAGAAGAATTTCAAATGAATCCAATTTCACCCCATTTCCTTGGAAAGGCCTGTGAATTAACTTTGCTGTCCTGGGTTTCTGCAATCATGCACCATTTTATAGAATCATAGATAAGTAAAGTCAGAAGGAAATTCTAATCCAGTGGTCTTTGGAATTGAACTCTTTCTCAAAATTCAACCTTACGTTGAAGCCCAAAATATGAAAAAATATAAGCAGAGCTCCTCTAACAATTAATAAGAGAGGCTCCTAAAATCCACTTGCCCTATCCTTTCTTTCTCCTTGGGGCTGTTGAGCATCTCAACAGAAAACAAAATGTCCTCAGAACAGCTTGTAAACTACAAACATAGCTCCAAATTCTCTCATATTACAGATGAGTCAACAGAAGCCTAAAGAAATGAAGTAACTTGCCTGAGGTTACAGAACACAAAGCTACCACAAAGTATAAGGACTCAAAATATAAGCTGGTGAGTGTTATATTAAGTCGTGAAATATGCAAGCTTAAAGACCTAGATATTTTTCCCCATAGAAATTACTGTCTTTGTTTAACAGAATATTTTCTTCATTTGTCTACAGGTATTCAAAGGAAATCTTAAAACGAAAATGGTGCTTATGAAAATTAGCCCCCCAAAGCCTATGCACCCATAAGAACTTAAAAAGTGTTAAGAACATAAAAAGTGTTTGCAAAAGCATGATATCCTGAAGACTACAAAATATTTATTCCAAATACCACTGTGCACAGATCTGGTGGAAAACTGGCTGCTATTGCAACCACCTATGCTTCATTGTATATATTATCCCAGGGGAGCAGAGCATTTACAGGGGAGAAATTTTTCAATCCCAAGAACTCTGGTCAATTTTGGATTGGGTTGAAGTATGATAGGTTCTCAATGTAGAAGATTCAGTTGAGTTTTATAATGTCACAGAATTTATCACCGCACATAAGAAACTTTAAGAGTTTGAGGACTCCTGAATAGTCTGATGGCTTGGAAATTATAAGGTTCTGTGTAGTATGTTTTCTTTTTTTAATTTTATTTATTTCTCACTCCCCCCTGTTTGCTTGTCTTCTTTTTAGAGGGTACCAGGAACTGAACCTGGGGCCTCTGATGTGGGAGGGAAGTGCCTAATCCCTTGAGCCACATCCACTCCCTGTTTATTGTGTCTTTCATTGTGTTTCCTCACTGCGTCTTTTAGTTGAGTCATCTCACTGCATCATCTTGTTGCATCAGCTCTCCCCATCAGCCAGTCACGTCAGCTCATTGTCTTGCTTATCTTCTTTAGGAGGCACCAGGAACGGAACAAGGGACTTCCCATGAGGTAGGCAGAAGCCCAGCTGCTTGAGCCACGCCCACTTCCTGTATATTCTTATTTTGTATCATTTAGAAATATTTTATTTAACCAAAGCACTGATTTTTCTGCCAGAGGAAGGCACTTCCCCTTTCTACATTTCAAGTGCCCATAACTCAGTAGTTATTATACAAGCACTTAGTAAAAATGAAAAATAAATTACCACAATCTCAAAAAGCTATGTTTCTTATCACAGCCATGTGAGATCTGTATAAAATGCAATGTGATTGGGAAGCGGCTGTGGCTCAATCAGTAGGGCTCCCGTTTACCATATGGGAGGCCCCGGGTTCGGTTCCCGGGGCCTCCTGGTGGGGGCAGGCCTGCCCGCACGGCGTGGTTGGCTGACCCGGTGAGCACGAGCAGCAAGGGGGGGATAAATGAATAAATAAATAAAGAAAATCTTTAAAAAAAAAAAAAAAAAAAGAACACAGATTTAAAAAAAAAAAAAATGCAATGTGATTTTTGTCGGGTCTCAGAATTTCAGTTAAAATCTGAAAGCTGAGACAATGAAAGGTAAGTACTTTATTTATTTAAAGAGAGGCAATGGATCTATCCCCAAATGGCTAAACTAGTCCAGCCATCATCACCCACAATAGCTTATTGTGAGAGAAATTTAGAGATTTGATGGAGGGTAATTATTTGAAGGAATTAATAGTTGTATAGAAAACCACCACATTCCCTTCTCCCACCAGTCAAGTAACGGTGCCTCCCACCAACTACCTAGAGATTGGAATGTCTGTCAAAAGTGGAGAACAACATTTCATTAACATACCCCCAATTTCTTGCTAGATGCTTACTAGCTGCAGAAATGCACAGGTTTGCCCATGCTGCTATAGAACAGACATCTCCAGGTTTAAATGTGGCCCCCGGGATTTGCAGAGGCAGAGAGAATGAAAGAATGGTACTTGACTCTTCTATTTCTATTTTTTGGATTTATGGTTTTTTTTTTTAAATTAGAGAAGTTGGGGGTTTACAGAGCAATCATGAATAAAATATAAGATTCCAATATACCACCATATTATTAAACCTTGCATTGGACTTAGACATTTGTTACAATTAATGAAAATTTATTTTATAATTGCACTATTAAATATAGCCCATGGTTTAACTTATAATTCAGTGTTATGCAGTTCCATGGACTTTTTAAAGTTTATTCTAGAAATATATTTACAGCCTAAAATTTCCTCCTTTTAACTGTATTCAATATATAACTCAGTGCTGTTAATTAACATTCTCAATATTGTGCTAGCAGCACCACCATGAGTTATGAAAACTTTTTTATTGTCCCAAATAGAAACTTTATACATTCTAAGCCTTAATTCCCTAGTCCCTACCCCATGTATCCCTTGGTAACCTATATTCTAGATTCTGACTCTCATATCAGTGAGATTAGACTCTTTGTCCTTTTGTCACTGGCTTATTTCATTCAAAATGATGTCTTCAAGTTTCATTCATGTTGTCACCTGTATCAGAACTTTCTTCCTTTGTATAGCTGAATACCATTCCATTATATATATATATATATACCACTTTTGTTTATCCATTCATCTGTTGATAGACATTTGGGTTGCTTCTATCTCTGAACAATAGGGAATAATGACACCATTAACATCAATGTACAACTATCTGTTCGAATCCCTACTTTCAAATTTGGGGGGAAGAAATATAGAAATGGTATTGCTTGGTTTTATGGTAATTCTATACTTAAGTTTCTGAGGAACTGCCAAACTGTCTACCACAGCAGCTGCACCATTTTTATTCCCATAAGCAATGAATGAGTGCTCCCATTTCTCCACACACTCAACAACACTTGCAATTTTCCATTTTTTAGACTATGCCATTCTAGTGGGTGTGAAAATGTATCTCATGGTTTTGATTTATATTTCCCTAATGACTAATGATATTGAGTATTTTTTTTCAACACTGAAACTTTATTTTCTGTATTTTATCATTTTTACAAAACAAAATGAAGCAAAATCAGGTATCAAAAACAGTAGAGTTTATAGAATTTCTGCACCACTTTTCACATGTCAATGATTATAAAACTAGTGTCCAACATAAATACTAAACAGAGGCTGATTTCTGTCCTGGTCACATGCATTTGGGTGATTTGTTTTGGAGCTATTGAATAGTGTTTTGTAAGCACCAGTCATTTTCTTGAGAACTGATTTGGTTTGTCAAGAAAGTAAACACTTTTTGCTGTGTGGCATTTTCTTTTTTAAAAAACACAGATAAAACGTGGAATATATATTGGTTTGGATCTGAACTGAATCTTTTGAGATCCCAATTATCCTGAAGGACACTGAAGAAATTTATAGGGAATATTAAATACTAATTGTACACCTCATAATGTCTAAGGCAGATTCTATATTTCTAAAGAAAATAATATTTCATTCAGAGGCTGCCCAGTGTTTGAACTACATCTGTTTCTGCATCTTTTCTGATTTGGAGTTTAGTTTCACCAAATAGGGCCATTATTGGGATATTGAGCATTTTTATGTGTTTTCTGGCCATTTGTATATCTTCTTTAAAGAAATGTCTATTCAAATCTTTTGCCCATTTTTTAATTGGGTTGTTTGTCATTTTATTGTTGAGTTGAAGGATTTCTTTATATATTCTGGATATTAAACCATTAACAAGTATGTGGTTTCTAAATATTTTCTCCCATTTTGCAAGTTGTCATTTTACTTTCATGATAAAGTCCTTTGAAATGCAAAAGTTTCTACTTTTGATATGGTCCAATTTATCTCTTTTTTTCTTTTGCTGCTTGTGCTTACGGTGTAAAGTGTATAAAACCATTGCTTAAATCAAGGTCCTGAATATACTTCTCTACATTTTCTTCTAGGAGTTTGATAATTCTGGCTTTTATATTTAGGGATTTGGTTCATTTTGAGCTGATTTTTGTATTTGGTGTGAGGTAGAGGCCTATGTTCTTGTTTTGCAAATGGAGATCCAGTTTTACCTAGCACCATTTGTTGAAGAGACTGTTCTTGCTCAGTCAAGCAGTTTTTGTCCCCTTGTCAAAAAAACAAATGGCCATAAAAGTTAGGGTTGATTTCTGAGCTGTCAATTCAATTCCATTGTCTGTAAATCTGTCTTGTGCCAGTACCATGCTCTTTTGATTACTGTGGCTCTGTAATAAGATTTAAGATAGGGAAGTGTGAGTCCTACAATTTTGTCCTTATTTTTAAAGATGGTTTTGGATATTCAGGACCTTTAATCGTCCATATAAATTTGATGATTGGCTTTTCCATTTCTGCAAAGACAGTTGTTGGAATATTGATTGGTATTGTGATAATCTATAAATTGCTTTGGGTAGGATTGACATCTTAACGATTTTCAGTTTCCCAATCCATGAACACGGAATTCTCTTCCATTTACTTAGGTCTTCTCTGATTTCTTTTGGCAATGATTTTTAGTTTTCTTGTACAAATTCTTTACATCTTTGGTTATTCCTAAATATTTGATTCATTTAGTTACTATTTGCAAATGGAATTTTTTTCTTGATTTCTTCTTCTAATTGTTTATTATTAGTATATAGAAACACTACTGATTTTTGGCTGTTGATCTTAAATCTTGCCACTTTGCTGAATTCATTTATTCGCTCTAGGTGGATATTTCGGGATTTTCTGTATATAGGATTATGCCATCTGTTTTAGGTTGCCAAAGTGCCAGAAATGTGTTGGCTTTTCTAAAGGGGATTTATTTGGGGTAAAACTTACAGTTCTGAGGTTGTGAAATATCCAAATTAAGGCACCATCATGGGAAGCAGCTGTGGCTCAATCAGTAGGGCTCCCGTTTACCATATGGGAGGCCCCAGGTTCGGTTCCCAGGGCCTCCTGGTGAAGGCAAGCCCGCCCGCACGGCGTGGTTAGCTGACCCAGCGAGCACAAGCAGCAAGGGGGGGATAAATGAATAAATAAATAAAAATCTTAAAAAAAAAAAAAAAAAGGCACCATCAGAGGCACTTTCTCACCAAAGTGAGCTACTGTTGATCGTGTTGTCTGGCCATGTGGTGAAGCAAGATGGCCACTGATCTCTTTCAGGTCTTTGCTTCCCCTCCAGAATCCAAAATATCCTGGAGCTCAGCTCTGGGCAACCAGGTGTAGGGCTTGTCTTTCTGGGCCTTCTCTATCAGTCTTGGGTGCTCTGCTTTCTTTTCGAGTTCAGCTACAATATGTCAGGCATATGTCTCCCTGGGCCTAAGCTCTTTGAGCATCTTGAGGGCTTCTCTCCGTGCAGGACAGCTGTGGGTAAAACTGGAATGTTTTCTCTCACATTGCAGTATCCAGTATGGTAGCTTCCTTTTCCTGTGTCTTTTTCTCTCTGTGTCTCTGTTTATATCAGACCCAGTAAAAGATCAGAGAGTCAACCTGAGTCATGCCTTACTGAAATAATCCAATTAAAATCCATAAAGTGATCTTATCAAGTAATTTAATCAAAGACCAAAGTTCCCTCAACTGCATTTAATGCAATCAAAGGGTGCCATACCTCAAATGAATAGATTAGTTTGAGAACATAATCTTTTTCTTTGGGTGATTCATAAAATAACTTCACACTGTCACACCATCTGTAAGTAGGAAAAGTTTTCCTTCTTTCTTTCTAATTTGAATGCCTTGTATTTCTTTTTCTTGCCCAATTGCTCTGGCTAAAACTTCTAGTACAGTGTTGAATAACAGTGTACTAGTGCTTGTCTTGCTCCTGATCTTAGAGGGAAAGCTTTCAATCTTTCACCATTTAGTTGGATATTAGCTGTGGATTTTTCATATAAGTGCTTTTTCTGGTTGATGAACTTACCTTCTGATCCTAGTTTTCTATGTGTTTTTATCAAGAAGGGTGCTGAATTTTTTCAAATGCCTTTTCTGAATCAATTTGGATAATCACATGTTTTTTTCTTTCATTCTTTTAATGTGGCTTATTACATTAATTGATTTTCTTATGTTGGACCACCTTTTCATACCTGGGATAAATTCCACTTGATCATGGTATGTAATTCTTTTAATGTGCAGTTGGATTCTGTGTGCTAATATTTTCTTGAGGATTTTTGCATCTATATTTATAGGGATGTTGGTGTGTAATTTTCTTTTCTAGTGGTATCTTTATCTGGCTTTGGAATGAGGGTGATGTTGTCCTCATAGAATGAATTAGGGAGTATTCCCTACTCTTCAATTTTTTGGAAGCATTAAGAGATATACATTTTCCTGTCATCACTGCATTTACTGCATCCCATAAATTTTGATATGTTGTATTTTCATTTTTATTTGCCTCAAGATATGTCCTAACTTCCCTGGTGATTTCCTCTTTTACCTATTGGTTGTTTATGAGTACATTGTTTAATTTCAACATATTTGTGAATTTTTCCATTTCTCCCCCTCTTATTGATTTCTAGCTTCACTTCACCGAGGTTGGAGAAGATACATTATATGATTTCAATATTTTTTATTTTATTGAGATTTGTTTTGTAAGATATGGTCTGTCCTGAAGAAGGATCCATGTGCAGTTCAGAAGAATGTACATTTTATTATGTTGTTGTTGGGGGAAGTATTCTATATGTCTTTTCAGTCTGGTTGCTTTAAAGTATTGTTAAAAGCATGTATTTCCTTATTAGTCTTCTACCTAGGTATTCTACCTACTATTGAATGTGGTATATTAAAGTCTAATACTGTTACTTTAGAATTGTCAATTTCTCCCTTTAAATCTGTTAGTATTTGCTTCTGCTGTTAAGTGTATATATAATTGTTACATACTTTTGTTCAATTGACCCCTTTATCAATATATAATGACTGTCTTTATCCCTTGTAACTGCTTTTACTTAAAGTCTATTTTACCTGATATTAGTATAGCTACACCAGTTCTCTTTTGGTTATTACTTGCATAGTATATATTTTTCCCATCCTTTCACTTTCAACCTACTTATGTCTTGGTATTTAAGGTGAATCTCTTATAGACAGTGTTAGTTTAGTCATGATTTTTTATCCATTCTGCCAGTCTCTACCTTTTGACCAGAGTTGAATCCATTTTCATTTAAAGTCACTACTATAATGCAGGACTTTCTTCTGCCATTTTGCTATTTAGTCTTTCTAAGTCTTATACCATTTTTGTCCCCCAAATCTTCTATTAATGTCTACTTTCATATTTATTGGATATTTTTGTATTTCACTATGTTCTTCACTTCTCATTTCTATCAGAAAGTATTTTTCATATATTTTCCTTGTGTTTACCATGGGATTAAAATCTAACATCTTAAATGTATAACAACATTTGATTTGATAGCAACTTGATCTCAATAACATATACTGTTCATATACTCCTCTGTGCCCCACTTTTTTTGTACTAGTTACAAATTATATCTTTGTATATTGTATGTCCAAAAATATAGATACATCATTACCTTTTATGCATTTGTATTTTACCACCTGTAGGAGAAAGTGGAGTTACAAACCAAAAAAGTAAGATACAAGAGGATTGGCATTTATAACTACCCAAATGGTTACCTTTACAGGAATCCTTATTTCTTTATGCTGCTTCAAATCCCTGCCTACTGGCCTTTCTTTTGAGTCTGAAGAACTCCCTTTAGCATTGCTTGTAGGGTAGGTATATTGGTAATGAACTCCCTCAACTATTGTTTATGTGTGAATGTCTGACTCTCTCCCTCAATTTTGAAAGAAAATCTTGCAGGATATAAAATTCTTGGTTGGCAATTTTTCTCTTTCAGCACTTTAAGTATTTCAACCTACTTCTTTCATGATTCCATGGTTTCTCATGAGAATTGGCACTTAATCTAATTGAGATTCACTTGTGCATAACAGATTGCTTTTCTCTTGCAGCATTCAGAACTCTTGTCTTATCCTTTGCAATCAATATTTTCTTCTTTATGACCTGGGACATATTTTTCTTCAAGTTTATCCTGTTTGGAGTTCTCTGGGCTTGTTGGATGTGCCCTGTGCTTGTGCTTGTTAGTAGCCTTAGGAGTTACCTTGCTTACAGAACATTGAATTCTCTCTCTACTTCCCAGGAAACAGAACTTCTCCGTCTCCTGGATGTTCCACCTTCAGACTTAAAGCATGTAAATCTTTACTCTATGTCATCCTCTTCAATTGTTTCTTACAGGGCTTTTGTTCATTCAGGCTGCTTTTGCCTTCAGGGCAAATATTGGGGAAAGGCATGCCAGAGAGGAGTTTCCCAAGTCAGTCATTCCCAGCTAGAGCAAGTCCTGAGTCCTACAAAGGTAGTGCTGGTTGGCTCCTTATTGCCCTGGAGAGGGGATGAGGAAGGTGGCATAAAGAGCACCAGGACCTTCATCTATACTCCCCAAAATTGTGCTTTCTTGACTTGCCTAGCAAATACAGCCCGCTGAGGGAACACACTATCTTTAAGTCTCCTCCACCACCTTTTTCTGGGGTAGGTTGGAACAATGGTTACCCTCAAAGCTGGGCCTTCAGTGATCTGAAATAGCTAACCAAAAGCCATGATAATCAATCACCCCATGCTTACCATGGATGTTGGGAAAGTGGATCTTTTATGTCTCTTTCTGGTACCAGCAAGCTATGCCAGTGGCTGGACCTTGCTGCAGGCTGCAGTGAGAGTGAGGATAGGTGATGGTAACTTCATTGTGGAGAGAGCAATTTACTGGTATTTACTGAAATTTACAGCCTCTTCTTCCTGCTCTTCCCTGGATGCTATAGAGTGTTCTGCTTGATTCTGGAGTTATGAAATAGTTGATTCAGACAGTTTCTGCCTATTTAATTGTTTTGATGGAGGGACTGATTCCTGGAGCTTCCTACTCCATCATCTTTCCACAGTCTCCAGTGCCTAACTCTTGCCTGAAAAATTCTATAAGTAGAAGTTTGCCTGGATCAGGCCACAATTCCAGGGCGAGAATAAAGGATGACAGTGATTTGGTCTCACTCCTGAAGCATTTGGGCCAGGTGGGATATGTTTAACAAGGACTACCTGGATACCCAGAAAGGTAGCCAGGCTTGAATATTTTGGAAAGGACTAGGGTACCTGTCAAGCAGTAAAAATGGACCATTTTGCTTTATTTCCATGGACCTGAGAGTGAGTTGTAAGAAGTCATCCAAAGGGTCCATCTCCTATGTTATGAAATGGTACAGTGCAGAGTTACCCAGCAAAGGGAGAGAGCTCTTGTCTCTTTAGTTTGTATTCCTCCCCAGATCCTGATGACAAATAATTAGGAGCTCTGTGAACAGGAGGTAAAAAAGATTATAATAACAGGCCACAACCACATTCTCTATTTCTAGTCTATATGAGTTCTGATTAGACCCAAATGTACAGAGAAGGGAAAGTCATAGTTGAAGTCAATATAGAGAATAAAGTGGTCATTTTATTTATCCTATTGAAAATGGACTGTTTAATACACTGGCTATAATTTTTTAAACTTGATTTACAGATGAGGAAACTGAAACTAAGGAAGATTGTTGGTCCAAAGGCACAGAGGTAGGAAGTGACAAAGCCCAGAGTCTTGTGAATCCAGAATGAATTCCCTTGGGAGAATGTTACTTTAATGCTTTAGAAATGCTGCAAAGAAATCAAACAGAACTTATACTTCTTAAGTTATAGTTCCCTCTAGCATTTTCAACTTATATCCTAGAAAGAGCAGATTAAAAATTTTAAGTGACTGATTGTGACACTCTCGGGTGATCAGGGATAAGTTGCTTTACCATTCTAAACCTCCTTTTCCTCATCTAAAAAATAAGGAGATTCAATCAATTTAACTCTAAATTCCCTTCCAGATCTAAAACTCTATGAATATAAAGTAAAATCTCTAAAAGGGAAGGAGAGAAAGGAAGGTGTGTGTGTCGGGGGGAAGGATGGCAAGAGGGAGGGAAAAAGAAAGAGGAAGAGAAAAAACATATGCAAGTGAGGGTAAGATCCTGCATTATTTGCATTAATTGACCATTTTACACCTGAAACATATTTTTCAGGCACATCAGAGAATCCAATTAGATATTTAAGTAGCTTTGTTTCCATATTCTCTCCCTCCTCTTTCCCATCACTTCTTTTAGAGGGATTTATAAGGCTAGGTTCATTAAAAAAAAAAAAGAAAGAAAGAAAGAAAATATAATTCTAGAAGATAGGAGTGCTTCACCCACTCTGAAATGCTATCAGTTGTGGACAATAAAGAACATTCTGCAACTTCGCAACTTCTGATAGCTTCTTCATAACTAGATTCCTAAAAGAAATGGTAGTATGGAGTTTAAAAAAATATATATATACATGATGGTTACAAGATTGGGAAATTGTAACCTCAAATGGGTTTGTTGCTGCAGCTTTCAATCCTGTCACGATAGGTGTCATGAAGATGAATAAAGTTGGTGCCATCTTCTGTTTTCATTATCATCCAAGGGGCTGGAATCAGAAAGGATTCATTTTGTGCCACTGTCATTTCTCATTACTATCTTTGTCATGAGAGTGAATTATAACAGCCCTCTGATGCCAGCTTTGGCTTTGCTCTCATTACAGACTTTCATTCTTAGGATGGAGACGGTAATAAGAATGGAATGTCATGTAAAAACAGAGCTTACTTCCATGACAGTTGGAAATTGGTGATGGAAATGGAAAATGGCAGAAAAAAAATTAATCTCTTTTCTGTGGCAAAAATTGCCCTACAAACAGCATCCTGCACCGAAGGTATTCCTCACTGTGGCATTGTCAAAGCAATGAAAAGGCAAACAATGGACAGTGTGGAGCAAATGAACAGATTCCAAGGCATCCATCTTGCTTGGTGCTTTGGAAATGTACTCCTTAATCCTGAATAATGTAATATCCATTTTGCTCCAAAGTAATGTGATAGGCAATTAGGAGCCTCTCTGTTCTCCCTTCAGTGATGTGAATATCTCTATTACATACTGTGGCAGAAAGCCTCTACCAAATTTATGGAGGCCATTAAAATTTCTATATGGGATCTTTTCACATGCACATCCACATCCACGCATACATATATGAGTCTGAGAGTGTGTGTATGTTTGTACATACACAATTCTGGAAAAGTTTTTACCTGACTCTTTATAATAGTGATATTGAAAGGAAGGGCTTCTACTTTCTATTTTATACATTTCTGTGTTGATTGATTTTTTTTGTATTGATTTCAAACCTTTCCTCATTTCTAATGCAAGCATTTAGCTTTATAAATTTCCCCATCAGCACTGCTTTCGCTGCATACCACATACTTTGTTATTTATTTATTTTTAACAAATCAATTTTATTAGCACCTATTAATAAAGCATAAATCCTTCCAAAGTTTACAATCAATGGTATTTGGTGCAATCACAACTTTGTGCATTCATCACTTCAATCAATTTTAGAGCACTCTCGTTATTTCCATATTAATTATAAACAACAAACAAACAAATAAACAAAAACTCATCTCTCAATCTCCCTATGCTTCCCCTGCCATATATAGCTGCTATTCTTTGTCCTTCTCTCTAGTATATTTGCATTTATATTTTGTATAAACAGTCTTACATATGCAATATCACCCATATTTGTGTTTTACATGAGGTTTTACTGTCATATACAGTACCATGTTATATTTTTTAGCTTTCCTACTAGTAATATACATGTCTTTAGACTTTTCATTTCAACCACAGTCATACCCATATAATAGCACTACTAGTTACAAACACCATGATATGCTTTCACCATTTCCATTCATTTCCAAAGATTTACAAACAACCTTTTTATCAATTTTGCACAGATTAAACTTCAGCTTTCCGTTCTCTAACCTCATTCTATTTTCTGGTGACCTATATTCTAATTATTAATTCCATTAGTGTACACAATGCATTTATTTCATAATAGTGCAATCATACAGTATTTGTCCTTTTGTGTTTGGCTTGCTTCACTCAACATAATGTCCTCCAGGTTCAACCATGTTGTCTTATGCTTCATGACTTCATTTCTTCTAACAGCATCATGTGTATACATCACAATTTGTTTATTCATTCAAGATTGATTTTTTTTAACCAAGAGCAGTTGCCACGTTAAAATTACAGCAATGAAAACCTCTTTTTCCCTCAGAATAACTCTGTATACTACTGTATTACATTTACCGCTAGAGCCTATTGCTAACTCCAGACACACATTCTCTAATTTAAAATTGAATGGAGGACAAGTACCATTTACATCCAGATTTTAAAATCAGTACATTTAGTCTCTTTCTTTACAGATTCTTTTTTACCACAGTATTCCAACTGTGATGTTTTTCTTTTTCCACCCAGAGGTCATATCTTTTCAGAATGAGGGTTAGGGCAGGTTAATGGTAGGAAGAAGTTGGTGTGAAATGATCTTTTCATTAGATTTCATTTAAAGCATTCTATTAATGTTTTATCAGTTGCCAACATACATAACAGATTTTCTGTATTTATCCACTTTTCAACACATGCCATTGTTGAGAGAGAAAAATAGGCATTTATATGTACATTGAGTACAGGAGCATTTATAAGATGGTTATTAAACACAGAAACATTTACTATGTGTGCATTGGTGTCTGGCATATATTTAAGGTAGCTAAATGTTGACATAGTTGCCTATGTCATAAGGACGAGTCAGGGAAACTAGGCATGAGAGACCAATTCTTTTAGAATGAAGAGAAGGCAATTACTCTATAAGAAATCACCTGAATTCACTTGGACCCTTTTACTTTGGAGTAGTCCATGGCAAGCATACATTTTAAATCTGGAAATTGTTTATAACTACTTTAAGGGGCCAGAGTTGGGTGAATAAAATGGTAATTGATAGAAAGAGAGGAAAAATTCCTTTAAACTGGTAGAATATTTACATTGGTAATTTTCTGGAATAATTTTACATATTATTGCCAAATCATTGACAAAGTGCCTTCAATTAAAAATCTGAAGTAGTTGATTATTTTAAAGCTTTTTCTAAAGGGCAGTTTTATACAGCTATGCTAATGTTTGAAGCATAGAACTCTTCAAATCACATGAGGAAAGTTCATTTTAGAGCAGTGACTTTTAACCATGGGTATTTCTTAGAAAATTCATTAAGCATTTGATTTTAAATATCCACGATCAGAGATTCAAATTCAGTAGATTTACAGCAGGACCCAAGAGTCTCAATTTTTTAAAAGCTCTTAAAAAAATACTGATATATACATCCATTAAAAACCACTATTTTTGGAACTTTCAATCATAAAATACAAACTAGCTAGCTATTCATCTTTTCTATAGTTGCCTTGGTCAACATTTCTCCCCTTATTGAGGATATTCTTGAATTAAGTCCAGCCAACTGCTGAACATTTATGTGAACATCTATTATGTGCCAGACCTTGAATTCCAGAAGGCTGGAGATACAGTGATTACTTGTCTTAAAGGAACTTACTCAACTGAAAAGGTAAGATAGAAAAACAATCAAACTATTATAATACATTTTAATAAGTACTGTTACAGGAGGAAGCTATGTAAGAGAACATAGCTTCTGTTCTGGAAAAGGCTTCCCTAAGCCCACTATGTTAAGCTTTGTCTTAAAGAGGTAATAATGGGTTAGCTGGTGAAGGAAGTTGGGTATTTGCAGTAGATAAAACAGCACGATCAGAGTAAAAAGTAGGCTGAATTCAGAGAACTGTACAAGGTTGTCAATGGTAAAAGCTAAGGTGGATTTAGCCAGACTATTTTAATCACCACTAACATGTGTAGGACTTTCTAATATGCCAGAAAACTGTCCTAAGAGTTTTATTCATTTTAATCCCCACAACAATCACATGAGGTATGTACTACTATTACCCCGTTTTCCAGATAAGGGAACTGAGGCAAAGAGAGGTTATGAGAAAGACTTTCATATATTGTTAAGGAATTTTTTAAGGTAATGATGATTCATTGGAAGATATTAAGCTGGGCAAAATTTTAGTATCCATCTGTGCAAAAACTTCACAAAAGCTTGAGCCAACTTCATTTTTTATCTCAAGCATTCCCATGGAGTAGGCAAAAAAAAGAATATATTTTGAAAAGGCATGCAAGGGAATATAAGTGTGGGACTTAGTTCATTCCTGGCTGAACAGGATGCTATTTTGGTAAATATTGCGTTTAATGCCTTGAACTGTGTTCAGCACTAGGAAACAAAGATGACTCCGTTTCAGGGCTTGTTAACCAATTATTTACATAAGCAATTATAATGTCAAGGGAATGCAGTAAAGTCTTGCCAAAAATAGGTACTATTTCGCATATATTCAATAGAATGTCTATAATAAAAAGATACACAATAAAAAATAAATTGTATTTCATATCATTGTTTACTATACAAATTAAAGATGACTGTATAGAGTAAAGAAATGAATCATATAATAGCAAATACAGATACTTAATTATTAAAGCAATCTGTATAAATCTGATCTTATGTTAAGGCAATCTTAGAGTAATTAGTATCCTACTACCTTACCATTTTAGTAAGTTTTGATCCAATTTTGCTTTACTATTGTGATGGTTAGGCTAATGTGTCAACTCGACCAGCAACTTGGGCTTGGCCAAGCCCAGTTACTTGGTCAAACAGGCACTGGGCTAATTGTAATACAAGGACATTTATGGACTTTAGTCACCAGTGAGTTTACTGCATAGAAAGCTGATTATATCTACATCAATTAGGGAGATTGTTGTCAGCAGTGAGTGATGATTTATCCAATCAGTTGAATGCCTTAAAAGGGGAAGTGATCTCAGCATTCAGAGAGAATTCCCAGCTCATCTTTGGACAGCCAGCAATTCCTGGACACTCATTAAGGACCTTCATTGGACTTTCATTGGAGCCCCTAGTTTGCAGCCTGCCTGCAGAACCTGGACTTGTGCATCCCACGGTCATGTGAGAGACTCTTATAAAAACTCACATTATTGACAGATATCTCCTGTTGATTCTGTTTCCCTAAAGAACCCTGACTAATACAACTATCATTTCAAAAATTGATCTTGTTTGTATAGTTGATCAAAAATAAGTTTATCAAATTGATAAAAAATCAATCAAAATTGACATCATTTCATAGGAACTATAATATTTGAAGACTGTGTTTTGACTAGTGGTAGCAGAACATATTTAGGTTATTCTTAAAATCTACTCAAAAATCAAGTTCAGAAATTGTTTTGACAGTTCTAAATACTTTTTTGGTAATCAATTATTTAATTCTTAAAATATTGACAACAAAAAAACAATATTTCCTTTAAAAAATATCCCCTTTTATTTAAGTTCAAAAGAATTACAGTTTATGTAAGTTGAATGTATACCTCAACTATTTTTAGCCATTTTTATCATCATCAACTGATCAATTAATATTAGAGCAAATCAATGCTATAATGAAATAGATTGTTTATTCATTAGAAACTTATTTTTCCAACTGTTAGGTTTTATGATGATTGTTTCTGTTTAGCTGATTTGCTTTTGCTTTTTGTTTTTTTGTATTATTAGTATGCTTTATTTGTATAGCCATGCTTCATTTAAATTCAAAATAATAAAATTCTTTACCATGGTGATATTAAATCTAGGTTCATAGAATTTTGGTTTGTAGGTAGATGGCTTAAATTGGAGGGCATGGGAGTTGGGAGAAGGCTAGAGGTAAGAGAAGCAACAAAAATTCAAGATCTTTTAGGTTAGGTTTCACTCCTACATCTTCAATTTGAACAATTTTAGGGACGGAGACGTGTGTTTGGCTGGCCATCATTTTATAGCAGCTCTTAAATAAAACTGGGTATGTTACCTTTTTCAATTAACATTGCATTATGGCCTTTTCCATTTCACTAAATATGCTGCATATCTATTTAAAATCTTAATCAAGAGATTACACTTAATCTTATTAAATTCCAAATATTGTTAGCTCTTAAGCTTACTTTCATGTTTTCCGTATTATAAATGCTTCATTAAACATCTTTATAAATATATTTTTATCATATGTTAAATTTTTCTTTGTTAATGCAAGAATGGAGATATATAAGTAAAATTTATGAATGTGTTTAAGGACTTTGATTATTAGCCATGTTATTTCCCAAAAAGTTTGTGTCAGTCACAGCTAAAATGTAGAGATATATTAGAATTATCATGCTGCTTTTCCTTTCTGTTGTTTAGTTTTTTGCTTTTGTTTTGGTTAATTGAGATATAATTTTTATATAGAAAAATTACCTATTTTTGATTGTACAATTTCTTGAGTTTGAGAAATGTATATAGTTGAGTAACCACAACCACAATAAATATATATAATATTATCATCATCCCCCAAAAAAGTTATCTTTTGGCCCTTGCCCCCATATTTACCACATGACAACTACTGATTTGATTTCTGTGGCTATAAATTTGCTTTTTCAAGAATCTCATGTAAATGGAAACATAGCATATGAAACCTTTTGTGTCTGGCTCCTTTCACTTAGCTTAATGTTAAAAGTATCATGTTGTTGATGTTATCACAGTTTTTTTCTTTTTTGCTTGGTAGTATTCCCTTTCTGTGGATATACCACAATTTGTGTATCCATTCACCAGCTGATGGAATTTGAATTGTTTCCAGTTTGGGGTAATTATGAATATAACAGTAAGCACTCAGATTTGTGGCTTTGTGTGGACATATGTTTTCATCACACTTGGGAAAATATCTTTGCCAAGAAAGTGGGATGATTTGTCCATATGGTAAGTATGTGTTTAACTTTATAACAAACTGCCAAACTTTTTTCAGCAGTGGCTATACTATTTCCCATTCCTGCTAGCAATGAATGGGAGTGCAGAAGCATTGCATCCTCACCAGCATTTTTTTCTGTAATTTTAATCAATATACAGTGATATCTCACTGTGGTTTAAATCTTAATTTTCTTAATGATTAAAGATGCCAAGCATATTTTCATGTGCTTATTTGGCATCTATGTATATCTATCATCTACCTATCTACATATTATAAAGATTTTGTTCAAAATGTTTAGCATTTTATTGGATTGTTTGTCTTCTTTTTATTGTGTTTTCTGAGTTCTTTTTTTGTAGAGAAGAAAGTTTTAGTTTTGATGAAGTAAAAATTATTAATTTTTTCTCTTTTTGTGGTTTTGTGTGTGATATATCTTCTTGCCTTATGTTCACAAAGATTCCCTTTTCTATTTTCTTCTAAGAAGTGTGATATTTCTGGCTTTCAGATTTAGTCTATGATCAATTTTGAGTTCAGTTTTGTATATGGTGTGTGGGAAGACACAAGGTCCTTTTTTTTTTTTAACTCCAGTACAATTTGTTGAATAACTACACTTTTCTCTTGAATTACCTTGGCACATTATATTTGTTAAATAGCAAATGACCATTTATGTGTGGGTCTATTTCTGGACTCTATTTTGTTCCATCAATTAATATGGCTAAGCTCTTTCTAATCCACACTGTCTTGACTACTGAAGTTTTTTTTTGTTTTGTTTTGTTTTTTTTTAATTTATTTTTATTGTAGGTAAAAATAAAAATTCTCACAATACATACAAACATTTGCAAAATGATATATAAATATATATGCATATATGTGTATTTGCTTACAAAAATGTTATTTATATATATATATATACATATATTTTAAGAGGTGCTTAGATTACCCAAAATATTACACGGAACCCACTGGGATTCCCATGTTGCACACCTCCCACCACATCCCACACAAACATCTCCCACAGTGTGGCCCACCAACCTCAATGAACTTACACATCCTGGAGCCTTGCCACCAACCATAGACCACAGTTCACACTATAGACCACACTCTCTCCCACTCAGTTCTGAGTGGTGTGTGCTGATTTAAAATGGCCTACATCCGTTGCCACAACAGTACTCAGGACAACCTCCAACTCCCAAAGAAGCCCCTGTATTTCAATTGTTCATCCCCTCCCTACCCCAAAAGTGTCAAGTGGCCACTGGCTCCACCTCATTGTTATAATTTCTTGCATTGCTAGAATCACCATATGTGAACAAGAGAATACCATCAAGTCCACTCTAGTCCATAGTTCTTCCCCCAATCCTGAGGGGACTGGGATAGTGATGTCCACTCCACCTCCAAGTGAGAGAGGGCTTATATCCCATGGATATGGTGGGTGGGATGGTCCTGCCTGCAGATGCAGGCCCTCTCCATTCCCTGGGATGGCCATTGCCCATCGTTGTCTCCTCACCAGGTGACTTGGATGAGTCCATTGAGCTGTAGGGTAGGAGTTGCAGCTCCACCTAGATTTCATGCACACCTGGCACATAGGTAGGCAGGTGGCTCCAGTCTCTGGAAGTATACCTAAGAAACTCCAGCATCACATGTAGGTTTGAATAGAAGGGACTGGTGAACCATGTGCAGGGATGACTTATTTGAGTCTAATTCTGTCACTCTCAGGAGCACAGATTCCAAAATAAAACCCACTGATAAGGCATCAGTCTCTGGGGCTATC
>JAKSZT010036119.1:24153878-24273619 GCA_026826555.1 Tolypeutes matacus | reverse complement strand
GCCCTCCTACACTAACGCCATCTTGGCCCTCCTCCTTGACTACTGAAGTTTTATAATAAGTCTTGAAATCAGGTATTGTGTCTTTTCCAAAACTGTTCTTCTATTTCAAAATTGATTAGGCTATTCTAGGACTTTTCCCTTTCTATTAAATTATAGAATCCACTTTTGAGTCTCTAAAAATAGCCTTCAAGGATTGCAATGGAAATTCCTTTGAAGCTCTACGTCAATTTAAGAATTGACAACATAATATTGAGTCTTCCAATCTATGGACACAGTATATCTCTCAAATTATTTAGGCCATTTTAAATTTCTCTCATCAATGATTTCTATTTTTTGTCAAAAAGATTTTGTATATATTCGGTTAAAGTCATCCCTAGGTGTTTTGGGGTGTGCTTTTTATGTTATTATAAATTATGAAGATTTAAAATTTATTTTAATCTTGCATTGTTAATTATGAAAATATAAAAATATAATTGATTTTTGAAAGTTGACCATATATGTCCTGTGAACTTTATAAACTCATGATTAAGTTACAGCAGAATTTTTGAAGATTTTTGAGATTATCTTCATAGATGATCCTAATTCCTTGCAAATAATGATAGTTTTGTTTCTTCCTTTCGAATCGTAATGGCTTTTTCTTTCTTCATCTAGCCTTATAACACCCTGCTAGGACTGCCTATACAATGTTTCATAGAAATTGTAAGATCTGGAGAAGGACTTCCAGGAAGATGGATGATTAGAAAGACACAGGACTCTCGTCTCTCACAGAAAAATAGCTAGAGGATGGACAGAAATGGCCTGGGGAAAAAAATGTTCTAATGTTTAAGACACCAGGGAAAGACTGGACACTACCCAGAATAAAGAGGAGCAGGGGGAGGGGGGACCTCAATATTAAGATCGTGAGTAGAAGCTGTAGCTGCAGGCACACTTCCTCCACCTTATGAGCAGATAATTTTGAATCCTCTGGCCTTGGGTCAGTGGCAACAGACAGAGGGGACCATAGGGATCCACCTCTCCAGGAAAAAGGAGAAAGAGGGATGCAGCCTAAGGCCGACTGATTTTTAGCCAACAAATTTGATCTGCTATGTTTCATAAGCACTTCCAGGCTGGGTGGAGCTGCACCATTGTTTGCCTTGGGAACCTGCATAGGATTAAAGAGATCCCATCCTCTCAAACACCCTACTGACTGAAACTGTGGTTGAGGACAAGAGGGGAGTAGAATTGTTTCCTACCTACAAAAAGGGAAGGGGTTGCCAGCAAAGGTTGGAGAACAGCCTCTGAGAAAGTTTGAATTGCAAAGCTCTGAATAGCCTTCAGGCAAGAGCTTCTGTCACATTGCTGCAGCGAACACACTCAGCCCAGGCTTTGAACTAAGAGGGCTGCCAAAGAGCACCATCAACTCACAGTCCAGTGAAATGCATTTGTGGAAATTAAAAGTAAACAAGAAAGGTTTTTTTCTGGCCTTTACAGCCTCCCTCCCCAAGGCCCTTGGAAGCAGGTCTGGACCCATTACTGAGTCCATGGCCCAGATTTGAGCAACTAACAGGGACAATCCTAAAGACCCTGAACAGGTTGAACCAAGAATCAAAGAATGGCAGTAACACACAGCCTCCCACCACTAAATCCCTATGAAAGAGAGAGAAATTGAGCATCAGAGTAAACTCACCATTATAATCAGATGCCTAGACATCAGCAAAAATTACAAGCCATACTAAGAAAATGGAAGAAATTGCCCAAGCAAAGGAATATATCAAAGCCCAGATAAGACACAGGATTTGAGACAATTAATCAGCAAGATTCATACAAATTTCCAAAATCAAATTAATGAATTGAAAGACAATATGGCTAAAGAGGTAAAGGACATCAAGAAGACACTGAGTAGCACAACAAAGAATTTGAAAATGTGATTAGAAAAATATCAGCACTTAATGGAATGAAAGACATGATAGGCGAGATTAAAAAAAAAAACAAAACATATTAGGGTGTCTCTCCCTTGAGCACATCCACACCCCTATCTTGGGTGTGTACTTTCCCTTTCTTTCACTTTACAATAAAGTCTTTACTCGCTTGCTTAACACACACACACACACATACACACACACACACACACATTAGAGGCCTACAAGAGCAGACTTGAAATGATAGAAGAAAAAGTAAGTGATAAAGCAAACAGGACAGCTGAAATTAAAGAGAGAACGAGAGCAAAGAATAGACCACACATTAGGGCACAAGGCAGTTCTCAATAAATATAAAAAGATTGAAAATATACACAGCACCTTCTCAGATCATAATGGAATATAACTGGAAATCAATAATAGATGAGAAAGGAGGAAATTTGCAAATATGTGTAGGCTAAACAACACACTCCTAAATAATCAATGGGTCAAAGAAGAAATTGTAAGTGAAATTAGTGACTATATTATATTGAGATGAGTGAAAACGAGAACACAACTTGTCAAAACTTATGAGATTTAATGGAGTGCTGAGAGGGAAATTCATAGGCCTAAATACCTATATTAAAAAAGAAGAAAGAGCTAAAATCTAAGATCTGTCTGAACACCTGGAGAAACAAGAAAAAGAATAGCAAACCATTCTCAAAGCAAGCAGAAGGAAAGAAATAATAAAAATTAGAGCAGAAATAAATGAAATTGAGAATAAAAAAGCAATAGAGAAAATCAACAAAACCAAAAGTGGGTGCTTTGAGAAGATCAATAAAATTGACAAGCCCTTAGCTTAACAAAGAAAGAAAAGAAAGAAGATGAAAATAAATACAATCAGGAATGAAAGGAGGGCATTTCAACTGATCCCACAGAAATAAAAAGGATCATCAGAGGATATTATGAGAAACTGTATGCCAACAAACTAGTCAACCTGGATGAAATGGACAAATTCCTAGAAATGCACAAACAACCTACACTGACTCTACAAGTAATACAATAGTTCAGCAAAACAATCACATTTAAAATGATTGAATCAGTCAGCACTCAGTTATCTCCCAACAATAAAAGTCCAGGACCAGATGGCTTCATAGGTGAATTCTACCAAGCATTTTGAGAAGTATTAACACCAATCCTGTTCAAACTCTTCCAAAAAATTGAAGAGGAGGGAAAATTGCTTGTATTGGTCAGCCAATGGGGTGCTGATGCAAAGTACCAGAAATTGGTTGGCTTTTATTGTTATTATTATTAATTATTATTATTATTTGGGGTAGAAGCTTATAGTTACTAGGCCATAAAGCATAAGTTACTTCTCTTACCAAAGTCTGCTGCCATGTGTTGGGGCAAGATGCCTGCCAATGTTCAGCCTTCCTCTTCCTCTTAAGGCTCCTGTTCCCAGCTTCTTCCAATATCAGCTGTAGGCCATCAGGCTCTCTAGGCTTTGTCTCTCTCTCTCTGGGGCTCAATTCTCTCTGGGCTTAGGCTTGCTTCTCTCCACAAGGTCAGCTGTAAACTATCAGGCGAACAGCTCGTCTCTCTTCCCAGAACCTCTGCCTTGTTTGTGGAGTTGTCTCTAGTTCCCTGTGTTCTTCTTCTGTGTGTTTATTTCCTGGCCTCCAGTTCAAAACTCTAGCATCAAAACTTAACTAATTCCTTTGCTCTGCTGTGTAGTTTTCTCTGTGAGTCCCTGCCCCCTTGGATCCTACTGACATGGCCCAATCAAAGCCTTAATCATTATTTAATCAAGTACAAGTGAAACTTCTGAATCTAATACAATTTAATGTGCCAACAGACCAGTTTACAAACATAATCCAGTATCTATTTTTGGAATTCATAAATAATACCAAACTGCTACACCTACCAATTCCATGTTACTGGGACAGAACAGTCTCTTCAACAAGTGGTCTTGAGAGAACTGGATATCCATAACCAAAAGAATGAAAGAGAACCTCTATCTCAAACCCTCTACAAGAATCAACTCAAAATGTATCAAAGACCTAAATATAAAAGCCAGGACAGTAAAACTGCTAGAAGAAAATGTAGGGAACCATCTTCAAGATTTTGTGGTAATTGGTGATTTCTTGAATCTTACACCCAAAGCATGAGCAACAAAATGAAAAATTGATAAATGAGACCTCCCCCAAAATTAAACACCTTTGGACCACAATAGACTTTGTCAAAAGGGTGAAAAGGCAGCTGACTCAATGGGAGAAAATATTTGGAAATCACATATTTAATAACAGTTTAATATTCATGATGTATAAAGGGATGCTACAACTCAACAATAAAAAGACAAACAACCAAATTTTAAAAATGGGCAAAAGACTTGAATAGACATTTGTCCAAAGAAGGAGTATAAATGGTGAAAAAAACACATGAAAAAAATGTTCCATATACCTAGCAATTAGGGAAATGCAAATCAAAGTTACAATGAATTATCATTTCATACCTTTTAGAATGGCCACTATTAAAAAGACAGAAAACTACAAGTGTTGGAGAGGATGTGGATTGATTGGGACACTTATTCACTGTTGATGGGAATATAAAACGGTACAGCCACTGTGGAGGACTGTTTGGCATTTCCTAAAGAAGTTAAATATAGATTTGCCACATGACCTGGCAATACCACTAGGTATATACCCAGAAGAACTGAGAGCCATGACAAGAACAGACTTCTGCACACAGATGTTCATAGCAGTGTTATTCACAATTGCCAAAAGATGAAACAACCCAGGTGTCCATCACCCAATGAATGGATAAACAAACTGTAGTATATACACCCAATGGAATATTATACAGCTGTGAGAAGAAATGAAGTGGTGAAGCATATGACAACACAGATGACCCTTCAGGACATTATGTTGAGCAAAGCAAGCCAGACACAAAAGGACAAATACTATATGATAGTGCTATTGTGAACTAAATATATCATGTAAACTCATGGAGTTAATAACTAGAATTTGGGTTACCAGAAAATAGAATGAGGGTAGAGAATGGAAAGCTGAAGGACAATCTGTACAGAACTGGTAAAAACGTTGTTTGTTAATCTTAGAAATGGATAGACAAGGTGAAAGCACATCACAGTGTTTGTAACTAGTCATACTATTATATGGGTATGACAGGGGTTGAAAGGGAAAGACTAAGGCCTATATATTACTAGAAGGAAAGCTAAAAAATGTAACATGGGACTATACAGCATAGTAAAACCTCCTGTGAAATATGAATATGGGTAATATTGCCTATATAAATATGATTTTCTGCGAAACTGTACAAAAGCATGTTAATATTAGATGTTAGTATAGGTCAAAAAATTATGCTAAGTGAAAGAAAGCAGACACAAAGTACTACATATTGTATGATTCCATATATATAAAATGTGAACATAAATCAATTTATAAAGATGCAATAACATTAGTGCTTATGTAGGGCTGAAAAAGTATAGAGGGATTGAGAGGTGAGTACTAAGGTATGTAGAATTTTCCTTTTGGAGTAGTGAAATTGTTGTAAAATTTTTTGTGAGGATGAATGCACAACACTGTGATTATACTAAAATCCATTTATTGTACACTTTGGATAGATTGTATGATATGTGAATATATCTCAGTAAAACTGCTTGATAAATAAATAAATAAATATGCAAGAATAGCCAGAAATAGCAGCTATGTATAGCAGGGTAAGCATAAAGAGATTGAAAGGTAAAGAATTTTCTTGTTTGTTTTTTTGTCTGTTTTTTACTTATTATTATTATTGAAATAATGATAATGCTCTAATGGTGATTGAAGTGATGCATGTACAACTATGTGATTATACAAAATACCACTGATCGTACACTTTGCATGAATTGTATGCTTTATTTAAAAGTATCATTAAAATTGATTAAAAAAAAAAAAAGAAATATTAGGTTCTGACATTCTTTCCTTGTTCCCCAAATTAGAGAGAAAGCACTATTATTATATTGCCATTAATATCCTTTCTTGAAGAAAAGGGCTACCTTAAGAATGTTGCAACTATGTTATTAAGAAATGCTACAACATACTTCAAACATCAAAATGGTGAGACATATGCATCAAGATAATCTCTCACTGGGTACAGCCTTATAGCAACAATTTAGAAGGTGATTTAAATCTAGTTGACCACATTTCCAAAGGACTTAGGTTTTTATTCTCTTTTTAAAATACATATCACATGTATAGTTTAGTTAAGAATTCTAGTTTCTATTACAAATGGGAAACAATCTAAAGTTAGAAGTAGTACTTGGATAGTCTTAAAAAAAAAAAAAGAATGGTGTTAGTTGTTGGTTTTTATAGCTGCCCTTATCAAGTTAAGGAAGTTCCCTTCAATTCTTAGATTGCTGAGAGGATATTTTTTAAAACAATTTATTGAAGTATATCATTCATACATGAACATACATAAACTATAAGTGTTCAGTAAACATCGTGAACTTACAAAACAAACATGCATAACATCACACAGGGCTCCCACACATCACCCCCACACACAAACACCCTGCATTATTGTGAAACATTGGTTAACAAATCATGAAAGAGCATTGTCAAAGTATTACTACTAGCTATAGCCCGTACCTTCCTCCCCTATACATTTTTTTAAAAGATTTATTTATTTATTTACTTCTATCCATTTTTACACCCCCTCCTTTTTGCTGTTTCTGTGTCCATTCACTGGGCAACTCTTTGTCCATTTCCTGCCCTCTCTTCTCATCCTCCTCCTCCTGTCTTCACTGGGATTCGATCCTCGGAACCTCCAATGTGGGAAAGAGGCATCCTACCACCTGCGCTGCCTTAGTTCCTGTTTTTTTTTTGGCGCGTCTTGTCTTGGCTCTCTCTTTTGTCACTCTCCTGTTACATCATCATATTGCTGCATGGCTCGCAGGGCCTGGTGGCCCATGTGCCTTCTATATTTTTATTTTTTTTATTTTTACCGGGAGGTCCCGGGGATCGAATCCAGGTCCCTCCGTATGGGAGACAGACTCCCAACCGCCTAAGCCACATCCATCCCCTGCTTTATCTCTTAAGGTTGACCAAAGATACCCAAAGTTACAGTCTTTTCCCATACAGGATGGCCATATAATAAATCATGCTTAGTTTATCACCAGCATTCCAAAAACCAGACCTAGGGAGAAAAACTAGGTCTGGGGACACACGCATGGTTTCTAATATAGCAAAGGTTTAGCCTAGGATTTTTGTATTTTTATAAAAATCTTGAACATTTTTTAATACTTTTATTACATCTATTTAGATAATAAAAACATTTTCTATATTTTTAAAAGAGGTTTTGGTTGTTTATTTATTTATATATTTTTTTATGGAGGTACCTGGGATTGAACCCAGGACTTCATACTTGGGAAGCCCATTTCACAGCATCTGCTTTCAGGAGCCTAGAAAACTAAAACACTCATATTATCTCCTTCTTCCTGAGTGAGTTTTCATAGTTTGTATAACTCTAGGAATTGATCTATTTTATCTAAGCTTTCATATTTATTGGCCTAAAGTTGTTCGTAATATTTTTTATCATTTTATTACTTGTAAGATTTATAGTTATGTCTTCTCTATTATCCCTGATATTGGTAACTTTTGTGTACTTTCTTTTTATTTTTATCACTGTGGCTAAAGTTTTATCAATTTGAACTTCTCATAAAAAGAGTTTTTAGATTAATTTATTTTTTCTTCATTGTTGTTTTCAATTTTATTACTTCTTTTTATTATTTCCTTCTTTCTGATTGCTTTGGGTTTAATTTGCTTTGATTTTCTATTTTTAAGGTGGTGTCTTAGTTTATTGATTTGAGATATTCCTAATATAATCATTTAACATTATAATTTTCTCTATATACTGCTTTAGCTGTGTCTTTCAAGTTTGAGATGTTGTATTTTCATTTTTATTCAATGAAAAATACTTTGGAATTTTCCTCTTTGAACCATGGGTTATTTAGAATTGTATTGTTTAAATTCAAATATCAGGGGATTTTAAGAGTTCTTCCTGTCATGATACCTATTTTAATTTCATTGTAGCAGACAAACCACTTTATTTGATTTAATTATATTAATCTTTTGAAGTTTGTTCTATGACCCATCATATGGCCTATCTTGGTAAGAAAAAGAAAATTTTGTTTGAAATTCTGATGGGCATGAAATAATATGTACTCTGTTGTTTTTTGCTTGATGTTAATTAGATCAAATATGGTGATAGTGTTGTTCTTGAATACCATCCATATTTTTACTGATTTTCTGTCTTTTTTTATTACTGCGAAAGAAGTTTTCAAATCACCAACTACAATGGTTGATTTGTCCCTTTTCTCCTTTCAGGTCTATCAGATTTTTTTTTTTTTTTCATATATTTTGATGTTCTGTTAGGTGAATACATGTTTATGATTGTTTTAACTTCTAATGACACAGTTTCATAAGTGCTGGCAGAAGCCACAAGACTCCTAGATTAGAGACAAAGACTTTTATTACTCACAGGACAGAAGATAGCATGTGCATCGTGTGTGCGTCAGTTCTTCTTCTCCCAAGTCTCACAGGGACAAGGCAAAGGGATGCCCAGGTGGATGCAGCACACACAGTGGATTTGTGTCACTACTGAGGAAACCCAAATTTAGAAAACCTCAGTCTTATATAAGGGCCGCTAGCAAACCTGCCCAGACTTCACTCTAGAGGAAGATATTACGTCTATTAACCTGGACAGCAAACTAATTTGATGTAAGCCCTGGAGATGAAGGAAGACCATACCTCTATTTTTCAAACTATGCACAACTCAAACATCCTTGAAAACTTTGTCCATATAAAAGCCACAAGACTTGCAGATATGAAAGAGACCCACAGAAAATTGTCTTCCAAAAATGTCTCTCTTTATCCCTGGAAATATTCCTCATTCTCTATTCAAATTTGACTAATATTAATATAGCTATTCCATTTTCTTTTTGATTAGTATTTTCTTTCTACATATTTTTCCATCACTTAATTTAAACCTACTTATGTCTTTATTCTTAAAGTGGGCTCTTTGTGGGATGTATTGTCTTGATTTTTTATATCCAATCTAACACTGTCTGCCTTTTAGTTGAGGAGATTAGATCTGTAATTTAATGTAACTATTGAAATGGCTACATTTCAATCAGCTGAAATGCTAATTGCTTTTCTAGTTATCTGTTATTGTTACTTTGTTACTGTTGTTATTTTTCTATGGTCCTAATAAGGTCTACTTTCAAATAGAGTACAATAACTGTTTTAGCTTGCTCAAGGGTACCTAACAATATACCAGAAATGGGTTGGCTTTTACAATGCGGATTTATTAGGTTGAAAGCTTGCAGTTCTAAGGCCATGAAAATTGTCAAGACATCATCAGGAGATGCTTTCTCTCCCAGCTGCAGCTATGGGTGATCAGACACATGGTGGCATCTGCTCAACTCACGCTTCTCCTCCAGGCCTCATTGCTTTCAACTTTGAGCTGCTCTTCTGGGTTTGTTGATTTCAACTTCTGGAGGGTTTTATTCTGTCTTTGAAGCTTTTTCCTATATTTGTGTACTTTTTATTCCTCTGTTTATAAAGGATTCCAGAAAGAGGATTAAGACCCACCCTAAATCCTCACGCCATTTAACCAAAGGTCCTTAACAGAAGTAATTTAATCAAAAGATCTCACCTATAACAGGTTTATAGGCACAGGAATGGATTAGTTCCAAGGACATGATTTTCTGGAATCCAAAAAAACTTCAAATTGCTGCAAGATCTTTAAAAAGTCTACTTTTATATGCTTCCATTTCCTTACTTCCATCCATTATATTTTTGTGATGCATTTTATTTCTACATATGTTAAAAATCATAATGTATTTTATTATTTTTCTATTTAGAAACATCTTTTATATCAGTTAAAAATAACAAAAATATTATTCACATCTACCTTCATTTCTATGATTTTTCAGATTACTTCATTGTGTACATTTAATTTTTATCTGGTATTGTAATTCTCTTCTGTCTAAAGTGCTTTTTAAAACATTTCCTGGGAGCAGATGTGGCTTAACTGGTTGAGCACCTGCCTCCCACACAGGAGGTCCCAGGTTCAGTTCTGGGTGCCTCCTGAAAAAATAAAAAACAAACAACAAGCAAAACAAATGAAAACAACCAACTCAAGGAAGCTGATGTGGCTCAGTGGTTGAACATTGGCTTCCTACATACAAGGTCCCAGGTTCATTCTGCAGCCCCCAATACCTCAAAAAAACAACAACAAAAATTCCCATACTGCAAATGCATTGTCGGTGAATACTCTAAGTTTTTGTTTGTTTAAAAAAATCTTTATCTTCATTTTATTATTTCCTTTCTTCTAATTACTTTAGGTTTAATTTTCTTTTCCTTCTCTAATTTACTGAAGTAGGAGCTTAGGTTATTTGATTTTAAAACTTTCTTCTTTTCTAGCATGTGCATATAATGTTATAAATTCCACTCCCCCAACACTGTTTTTGCTGAATCCCACAGATTTTAATAATTTTGCATTTTAATTTTCATTTGATTTTTAAATTTTTCTTGAGACTCTTCATTGGCCCATGTGTTACTTAGAAATATGTTGTTTAATTTCCAAATATTAGGGAATGTCCTGTTTTTGACTTTTCTTGTTTAATGTTGTTTTGATCCTTGAACATACTTTTAAATTTTTTTTAATCAATTTTATTGAAACATATTCATAGACCATATAATCCATCTAAAATGTACAATCAATGACATTTGTTATAATCACAGAGTTGTGCATTTATCACTTCAATCAATATTAGAGCATTTTCCTTACTCCAAAAAAAGATAAAAGAAGAAAAGCAACAATAAAAAACAAAAACAAGCAAACAAAAACCCTACCCCCTAGTAGTCACCTCTCAATTTCTCTATCCTTTTCCTGCTGTACAGAACTGTGAATCTATTTCTGTATATATAATTTATTCGTATTTACATTTTACGTAGATGGAGTCTAACAATATGTAGTACTTTTTGTCTAGTTTCTTTCACTTTATATACATTCTTTTTTTTAACCTTTAATGGAAGGTTATTAATATATTACTATACACTATTGTCCATAGTTTGCTTTGGTTGTATTTTTGCCCAAATATGACCCTGATATTAACATGTAACATTAATGTACAGTTCTTCTGTTTCAGAGAAAAGCATTCCTATATATGCACTATTAACCACAATCATTTTTCACAAGAGAGTTAGTTATCCTATATAGTCCCATGTTTCATTTTTTCAACTTCCTTCCAGTAAAAGACATGATCTTACACTTTCCCTTTCAACCACTATCATATATTATTGCTGCTAATTACACACACTATGATGTGCTTTCACCATTTCTATTCATTGCCAAACATTTCCAAACAACCTTTTTTTTTTACCAATTCTGCACAGATTAAACCTCAGCTTTCCATTCTTTAACCTCATTCTATTTTCTGGTGACTTAAATTCTAGCTATTAACTTCAGGAGTTTGCTGATTATATTCAGTTCATAATAGCAAAATCATACAATATTTGTCCTTTTGTGTCTGGCTTGCTTCTCTCAACATAATGTCCTCCACGTTCATACATGTTGTCATATGCTTCACAACTTCATTGCTTCTTACAGTTGAATAATATTCCATTGTGTATACATTCCACAGTTTGTTTATCCATTTGTCAGTTGATGGATACTTGGTTGTTTCCATCTTTTGGCAATTTTGAATAATGTCACTATGAACATTTGTGTAAGAATATACTTTGTATGACTTTTATTCTTTTAAATTTGTTAAAATGTATTTTGTCTCCTGTACTGTGATCAATATTGGTGAATGTTCATTGTGTACATGAGAAGAATGTGTGTTCTGCTGTTATTGGGTAAAGAATTCTATAAATGTCAATTACATCAAGTGGATAGATAGTGCTCTTCAGGTTATCCATATCCTTACTGATTTTCCTTCTCTTGATCTATCAATTACTACCAAGGGGATGTTGAAATCTCCTATTACAATAGTAATTTGTCTATTTCTCCTTTCAGTTCTATCAGTTTTTGCTTCATGTATCTTAAAGCTCTGTTGTTAGGTGCATACACATTTAGTATTGTTATGTCTTTCTGACAAATTAATCCTTTTATCATTCTGTAATGTTTATCCCTGATAAGTTTACTTGCTCTGAAATCTGCTTTGTTTGGAATTATTATAGCAATTGCAGCTTTCTTTTGGTTAGTGTTAGCATGTCTCTTTCTCTATCCTTTTACTTTTTAAAAAGACTTTATTATTTAGAGTAGTTTTACCTTTACCAAAAAATTATACAGAAAGTAGAGAGTTTCCATATACCCCATTTCCACCCCTTACAAAATCTATCCTATCGTTAAACCTGCATTAGTGTGGCACATTAGTTACCATTTATGAACCAATATTGATACTTTATAATTAACTAAAGTCCACTGTATGCATTAGGATTTACTCTTTGTTTTGTACATTCTATGAGTTTTGACAAATGACATTGTCATGTATTCATCACTATAGTATCATACAAAATAGTGTCACTGCTCTAAAAATGCCTTATGATTCATCTATTTATCCCTTATCCAAACCCCTCTTCTTATTCTATTGCATATTTGGAAACCACTGAACTTTTAATATCTCTATAGCAGGGGTTCTTAACAAGGGGTCCATGAGCTTGAATTGAAATTCAAAATAACATTATTCTACTGGGGACATGTTAGTGCAGGTGTGATATATTTATTAAATAATACGTAGTATAGTGTGGACTTAGTAAGGGGGTCTGTGGTTTTCACCTGACTGGCAAAGGGGTCTGTGGAACAGAAAAGGTTAAGAACCCTGCTCTATAGTTATGCCTTTTCCAGAATGTCATATAGTTGGAACCACAGAGTACATAGCTTTTTCAGAGTGGTTTCTTTGACTTAACAATATAAATTTAAGGTTTTCGTAAGTTTATTTGCCATTTGTATATCTTCTTTTGTGAAGTGTCTGTTCAGATCTTAAGCCCATTTTTTAATTGGTTTGCTAGTTTTATTGTTGATTTTTGAGAGTTTTTTGTATATTTTGTATACAAGTTCTCATCAAATATGAGATTTGCAAATATTTTTTCCCAGTCTGTCGCTTGCCTTTTCATTCTCTTAAAGTATCTTTCACAGAACAGAAGCTTTTAATTTTAATGAAGTCTAATATCATTTTTTTCTTTCTCAATAGTGCTTTTGGTGTTTGTATTAGTCATCCAAAAGGGTGCTGATGCAAAGTACCAGAAATCATCTGACTTTTATAAAAGGTATTTATTTGGAGTAAAAGCTTACAGTTCAAGGCCCTAATGAGTACACCTCAAGGTTAAATCCTCACCCAAAGTCAGTTACGACACGTTGAAGCAAGATGGTGGATGATATCCATGAGGGTTCAGTCTTCCTCCTTCCTTTTAAGGCTCCATGGGCCCAGCTTCTTCTGATCTCAGCTGTATGCTGGCATAGGGCTCAGCTGCTCTGTTCTCTTCAGCTGCAAACTATCAAGTGAACAGCTCATCTTTCTCTTGGGCTCCAGCTTCAAAACTAATTTCCCTCCTCTGCTGTGTCTTTTCCTGTGTTCTCCTGTTTATCTATTTCTGTATGTCTTTTTGATTGAGTGTCCATTTATATAGCCCACAAAGGGAGCAGGGACTCAAACTGAGTTACCCTACTGACGTGGTCAAATCAAAGCCCTAATCTTAACATAGTTTAATCAAAGTCATCTCAGCTGAATCTAATACAATCAAAGGGTTTCACACCCAAAGGAACAGAAAAGTTTACAAACATAATCTCTCTTTTTAAAATTCATAAGTAATCTCAAACTGCCACAGTGTTATATCCAAAAAATCATCATCAAACCAAGGTCACCTAAATTTTCTTCTATGTTAGCTTCTAAAATTTGCATAGTTTTTAATTTTACATTCATATCTATGTTCCATTTTGAGTTATTTTTTTTGTGGAAGGAGTTATATCTGTGTCTAAATTCATTTCTTTTGCCTGTTTATGTTCACTTGTTCTAAGACCACTGTTGAAAAGACTATCCTTTCTCTATTGAATTGTTTTTCCTTTGTCAAAAAGCAGTTGCTGTATTTGTCTGGTTCTATTTCTGGGCTCTCAGTCATGTCTTGTTCCACTTGATTTTCTTTCACCAATGTCACACAGTCTTGATCACTGTAACTCTCTGGTAAGTTTTGAAGTTGGGTAGTGTCAGTCTTTTAACTTTATTCTTCTTCAGTATTGTGTTGGCTATTCTGAGTCTTCTGTTTTTCCATATCAGGGTGGGCCTGATGTAATCATAAAGATGTTTATAAGAAGGTCAGAGAGGAGAGCAGATATTATATTGTTGACTTTGTAGACGAATGATGCAAGCATGAGCCAAAGAATGTAGATGACCTGTAGAAGCTAGAAAAAGTAAGGAAATAGATTTTTACCCCAGAGTATCCAGAAGGTATGCAGCCCTGCAGACCCATTTAAACTTCTTACCTCCATAACACTAAGATAAAAAATGAGTTGTTTTAAGCCACCATGTTTGTGGTAGTATGTTATAGTAGCAATAGGAAACTAATACATATAATACGAATACATATAATATGAATACATATTAATACAAGGTGTATTTTTGGTTTTTAGCATTGTTATATTTTTGTTTTTGTTTTGTTGTTATTGTTATTTACCTGCTTCATGTTCTTTAAGTTTCCTGGATCTGTGGTGGTTTGGTGTCTGTCATTATTTTTGGAACATTTTCAAGCATTATTACTTCTAGTATGTCTTCTGTCCCTTTCTTTTTCTTCTTCTAATATTCTAATTTATGTATGTCACACCTTTTAATATTGATCTACAGTTCTTGGGTGTTATGTACTGTTTTTCCTTGATTTTTTTTCCTTCTTTGAATTTCAGTTTGGGAAGTTTTATTGACTCTTCTTCAAGTTCTCTAATTCTTTCCTTAGCAGTACTGAATCTACTGATGAGCCTGTTGAAGGCATTCTTTATTTCTGTAACTATTTTTTATTTCTAGGATTTTCTTTTGATTCTTTCTTACAGTTTCCCTCAGTTGACATTTGATTTGTATGTTGCTATATTTTTCCATTAGAGTCCTAACACATTAATAGTTATTTTAAATTCCTTTTTTGATAATTCTAACATCTCTGTCATATCTGAGTTAGTTTCTAATTATTTCATTTTATCTTCAGATAATATTTTATCTTGACCTTTGGTGTGCCTTTGTAATTTTTTGTTGAAAGCTGGACATATTGAATCAGTATTAGGTAATAAGGCACATAGGCCTTTAGTGTGAGGATTTTTGCTAATCTAGCTAAGATTTGAGTTGTATTTAATGCCTATTGTAGCTATAGCTACTAAAACTTCAAATTCCTCTGTCTTTGTTTTTATCTCTCATCTTTACTTTGGGCTTCTCTTTGAACTGCTTTTCAGAGAGTCTGTATCTTGTAGCTCCTTCAATTATAATCCACTGTTTTACTGAGTGCTTGCTGGTGTGATGATAGAGTGTGGGAGAGTGTGGGGAGGAGACGAATTCTACAATCTTCTGATTATTTATCAGTCTTTTACTGCATCTCTGTCTCAGGGATGTGGCTTTCACAAGTGTTTCTGCTCTTCCTCCATGGCCACAACTCCCCTTCCCACCTCCAACTCCCTTTCTAGCTACAGCGTTCCCAATAAATTTCTTTGAAGCCCTGTCCCCTGATGACTATGTTTTTATTTATTTATTTTTTTCCTATGGTACATCAAGGGGACTTGAGAGGGATAGAATGGGGAAGCAATCCTTTTCCAATGTGTGATATGCTTTATGTATTCCCCTATGATAAAGTCTTTTTCCTAGAGTGTATCCTTTTGTTATAGAGGAAGACCTGGGAGATTAACACAAGACTATTCTCCCTCCATTGTCAGTACCATGAGGGGATTCTTCTCAGAGCCTCACTGTGAGAACCTGATAAGGCTCTTGGAGGGAAAGCCCAGTAAGAACGGTGGCCCTCTTGTGATTGAGGACCCTAGGAGTTTCTTACTCTCATGGTAGGCCATACTCAGCTTCCAGCTCATCAAAATTACTAATGAGACATGTTCCTACTACTTATGGCTTATTTTGGTTTCTGCTGTAGGCAATCAGATCTCAGGTACTGACGACTCTCTCTGGATATACCTATTTCTCCAGATGTCAGGGTGGTGGTTTACTAGGCAACTTCAACTCTCTGATAGGCCCAAGAAAAGACACTGAGGTACAGCTCTTTCTTGTAAGAATGAGAGTAATGACATCTAATCTCTTCACGTGCTGGATCTGAAATAGAAAGTCCTGTATTTATCTCCATTTTGAACAACATTTTTGCTAGGTATAGCACAGTACACTGACATGTTTTTTATTTTCTCATTACTTTATATGAATCTGTACATTGTTTTCTGTCTTGCATGGTTTCTTATGAGAAGTCTGTTGTAATTCTTATCTTTGTTCTTCTTTATGTAATGACTGTTTTTTTTTTTTTTTTAATGAATTTGCCTTTGAGATTTTCTCTTTGCCTTTATTTTTCATAAATTTGATTATAATATACCTAAATATCCAAGGTATTTTTTGTCTCATTTTGTATATATTTATCCTGTTGCAGATTCTGTGGGCTTCTTGAACCTATGTTTTAATATCTTTATTAATAAAAAAAAAAAATACTCAGCTATTATCTCTTCAAATGTTTTTTCTACCCCATTACCCATTTCTTGTTTTTATGGGACTCCACTTACATGTCTGTTTGGTCAATGATATTGTTTCACAACTCTTGGAAGAACATTTTATTGTTTTATTTTTGCTCTTTTTCTCTTTGTGTTTCTCTTCAGATAAGTTATATTGATATATCTTCAAGTTCACTGATTTTTTTCTCAGCTCTATCCGGTCTGCTCATGAGCCCATCAAAATAATTGTTTATACCTGAAATTGTGCTTTTTTCTCCTAGTATTTCCAATTGATATATTTTTCTTCTATATATTTTCTGTCTCATTTATGGAATTCCTCATCTGTTCCTTTGTATTATACACATTTTCACTAAATCATTTAACACATTATTGATCCTTTTTTTAAAGTCCAAGTCAGGTAGTTCCAACTTTTGGATTATCAATGCATCTAGTTCTATTGGTTTATCTTACTTAAATTTTAGATTATTATTTTTCTTACCTATTTTATAGTGCCTCTCTCTTCTTCCTATGGAACACTTCATGAACACTTCATGCATAATGTGGTGAGGAAGGGTTGGAAAAAGTGATAAAATAGATGAGTTTAGAAACATTTCTAAAACTGAAATCAAAAGTTGGGTAACTACATAATTACAAGATGGCTTAAAAGCCCCACACAAATAATTTTAATTTCCTGTATGGACTCTCTAAAGAAATGCTACAAGACCAATTTTCTTTGGATACAGGGAACAATATCATATGGGAAAACATGGCATCAATGACTCAAAAAATGATGAAGAGGGAAACGGATGTAGCTCAAATGGTTGGGCATCCGTCTCCCATATGGAGGGACCAAGGTTCGATCCCTGGGACCTCCCAGTAAAAAAAAAAAAAAAAAAGTGATGAAGACTCAAATTCTGAATATGAAGACACTTTAAGAACACTTTAACCAATTTAATTTGCTGATTTTTTAAAATGTATACACAAGACATATATGAAAAAAATCAATATCTAAGCAAATTTTAAAAAGCCCTCTTACTATTTGAAATTAAAAATTTTAAATGAGGGAGCAAATATAGCTCAAGTGGTTGACTGCCTACTTCCCATATATGAGGTCTCAGGTTTGATCCTCAGTACCTCCTAAAAACAAACAAATGAAAAAACCAACTCTCATTAGTGAGTAGATGTAGCTCAATGGTTAAGCACCTATTTCTCATGTACCAGGTCCTGGGTTCAATCCCCAGTACCTCCTTTAAAAAAATTAAATGATAAGAAAACACTCTGTCATTTGATTAGTTTCCATTTTTTTTTCTTACCTGTAAAGAAAATAATGGTGAATTTTATAAGCAATGGCATCAGTCTCAGTGAAATATCATCTTTGATAAATGTTCTGTTCATAGATAGTAATTTTTAACAATTCTGAATAGTTATTTAGCTCATATCTAATCATCTTTTTTTTTTAAGATTGATTGATTTTATTCCTCTCCCCCACCCCACCCCACAGTGTTTTGCACTCAGTGTCTGCTCTCTATGTCCATTCACTGTGTGTTCCTCTGTGTCTGCTTGTCTTCTCTTTAGGCAGCACTGGGAACTGATCCTGGGACCTTCCAGAGTGGGAGAGAGGCGCTTAATCTCCTGCACTACCTCAGTTCCCTGGTCTGCTGTATCTCTTATTGTCTCTCCTCTATGTCTCTTTTTGTTGTGTCATCTTTATGTGCCAGCTTTCCAGTCGAGCCAGCACTCCTACATGAGTCAGCACTCTGCGTGGGCCAGCTCTCCTCTTGGGCCAGCTCACTGCATGGGCCAGCTTGCCTTCACCAGGAGGCCCTGGGAATTGAACCCTGGGCCTCCTATGTGGTAGATGGGAACCCAGTCACTAGAGGCACATCTGCTTCCAAAGGAAAGTTCTTAATGTAACAGAGAGGAAAGAGAATATGCTAGTGAGTTATATGTATTGTATTATTCAACCTTTCATCTTACCAATGTGATAGAGATAGGTAGTATCTCTATTTTCAGTTGATGAACAGGTTAGAGTAGTCAATAAACTTATTCAACATTACCGCCTCGTGAGTGGCAAAGGGAGTATTCAATTCTAGGTCTGTTTGACTGTAGCAGGTGTGAGCCACATCTGCTTCCCTCTAATCATCTCTTTTGAACTCGCTTTTCCTTGTAAACCAAATTGTTTTTTAGTACAACCTTAAAAATGTATTTATTCTTTTATTCACATCTAAATATTTGCTTAAAATTCTAAATATTTACTTAAAAATATAAACATCTATATATTTTGCCTATGTCACAACATAAAACTTCATCATTAATTCCAACAAACCTTAAGAAAACACAAAATAGGAAGAAGGAAGAAAGTAAGGAAGAAAGGAAGGAGGGAGGAAGGAAGGGAGGAAGGAAAGGAGGGAGGGAGGAAGAAGGGAAGAAGGGAGGGAGTAAGGAAGGGAGGGAGGAAGGCAAGGAGGGAGGGAGGGCAAATTGATGCTAGCATTGATTCTCAAAGCAGGTTTCATTATTTAGATTTTAAATTAGAAATGAGATTCATAAACTATTCAAAATTGTGTCTGATGTCAAAAAATATAAATTACAAAAATAGAATATTGTTGCTTTAGCAGAAAAAGTAACTTCATGTACTAATTTCTGATATAAGTATATTTGCACTGTTCTCCCAACCTGTGGTAAAGAAGACTTTAATGCTAGAATAAAAGCATTTTGTGAATAATTTTCTTTTAGAAATGCATTTGAAACATCCCTAACCCCATGACTTTTTATGAAAAAGATTTTCCTCTCTAAACCTGTCACAGTTGTTCATTTGTCTTTTTTGACTTATGATCACTGTTCTTGGCAAAACAGGTAGAGGCTCTCTGATAATGAAAAGACAGTGTTGACATGGGCTTAGTTATGGAGCCAGAAACTGGGGTTGTATCCAATATCTGCCACTTATAAGCTCAGTATCGTTGTGCAATCTACCCAAACTCTCTATTTTCTAACTGTAAGATGGAGATTAAAACAATAATAATTATCTCAATAACTAACATGTATAGAATATTTAGTATTCAGGCAATGTGACAAACACTTTCTGTATATTATTTGATTTAGTCCAGACAAGAAGCCTATGGAGAAGGTGCTATTGTTATCTCTACTTTACAGATAAAAGAAATACCAAGGTCACTGTAGAATTAACTGAGATAACATTTACAACACTCCTGGTATGGAGAGTAAGCCCTTAATATGGTAATGATGATGATTATGTCCATGATGACAGAAGTGGTGACAGTGATAAAAATGAGAAAGATAAAATTACAAAGCATCCACATTATACCACCATCTTAAATGAATATGCATTAAATTCTTAGGAATATAGTACCAATACTTTATTTGATAAACATATATTGATACTTTATTATTGCCAGACCCTGAAAGTATGACGACTAAGATATAATGCTTTTTGCAAGGAGTCTTTAGACTAGTAAGGAAAAAAAAATATGGTCAAAGAAAGGAAAGTATTAAAGGAGGAAGGATATGGGAAGGAAGGAAATAGGGAAGTGAAAGGGGAGAGATAAAGGGAGAAAAAAAAAAGCAAGGCAATATTTTAGGAAATACATTTAACTTCATTTGGATTGCACAGTAGGAGGTATATTCCAATCTCTAATGCATTCCACGCATCAGCGCCCATATTCAGAAATCAGCTGCTGGGAAGACACATGTAAACACAGCAGAGTATTTTTCTTAAGAATGTGTGGTGATGCATAGCATATGTCAAACTGAAATCTGGCTTTTTGCAGAATGACTGCGGGATCACTGGTCCTAATTCAATGTGTCAAATGTAAAAGCAAAAACAAAAAAAACAAAACAAAAAACAACGCGGTAGTATATGTGTGTACAATTGATATTAAGACATGATGCTAGATTATGAAATCCAGTGAGAAAGAGATGGATTTTTTCATTCATGCTGTGACCAACACTGTTTTTTCAAATATGCATGTCTAAGGATTATGGAAAGGGCGGGGAATATGGAGAGAGAGAGAGAGAGAGAGAGAGAGAGAGAGAGAGAGAGAGAGAAGAGTAAGGGGAAAAAGGCAGAAACATCATAGCAGCTTCCAGCTGCTTCAAATCCCTTAGAAAGAGGTTCGATATAAATTCTATCAAGAGAAGTAGATGCATTCAATAACTTTAGCTATATTTTGTGCCAATCCAGCTAATACGTGAAAATGTTCTGCTTCAGGCAAGAAGACAGAAAAGCTTTGCCACACCACAATGGGGCATCTTAATCCCATCACTCTTTTGTCACCCTCCAAGGAAATGGCATTATGTAAAAATCTGATTTGCATGGGGGGCGGATGGCCTTGATTTCTGAGAAAGCTGCTTGCAATTCAATAAGCTCCAGGCACAATGTTGCCTTTCATGTGATTTCTTTATTCGTTATGGTGCTGTTGATAATGGCCTTATATAATACTATTTTTCCCTGTTGTAGAACACCGAGGCAGTGGTGAAAATATCAAACTTTATCTCCTTGCAAGTCAGGGATTTATGAAGATTGTGAGAGAGAAGTCTTCATACTTTATGATCTCGGACCTGAGTTTAAAAAGTTTGCAAAAAGGTCAATAGGTCAGGAAGAGGCAAACATGAATTCATGATCCAGGAAACCAAGACTAGGGCAGTTTGAAAAGAGAGAGGGAGGGAGAATGGGAGAAGGGAGGGAGGGAGAAAGAGGGAGGGTGGCAGACAGAGAATGAGAGTGAAGGAAAGTTGTGTGGGAGACCTGATAGGGTAGAAGAGCAGTTGTGAGGTCAAAGTTCAAATTAAAATCACCAAATTCTATTTGAGCACTTCCGTCATCATTTCTCTCAGCTTTTTGAGTATGCGGTTTATACCACAGGATCCAGTAAAGCTCGGAATTTTCTTTCCATTTTCCATTTTGAACAGTTATATAACAACTACTTCTTTTATAGTCCTATAATCTTAATTTCTGTTTCCATCTGAGCAGAATTGTTAAATTAATGATTTAGATCAGATCGGCTTCCAACTTTGGCCTGCTTACTCTTTGATAGAAAATATTTGAGGTAAGGTGTGTTTTAATATTAAGGAAATATTTTTAAGTGTGGTAATGATAGTGTAATTATTTTTAAAAAGCTATCTAATATTTTAGAGGTACACACTGAAATATTTACAGAAAATAAGACAAAGTCTGGAATTTGTTTTAAAAGAATCAAGGAGGGAGATAAATGAAACAAGATTGGCCATGAGTTAAAATTATCTGAAACTAAGAGATAGGCACATGGGGCTTCACTAAACTCTTCTTTCTAATTTTGAATTTGTTTAAAATTTAGCATATTAAATTAAAAAATTAAGTAAACCATTTGGAATCTCTGAAAATATCGCGTTCCTAAAGGTACTCAATTTGACCTCCTTAGCTTCTACTTTACACCCTCTTTTCCCCAATCCAGGAATATTTTTTCCTTTCTTCATGACTACTTTTCTTTACATTTCTTCTTCCCTCCGGTCTCCTCCTCTCCCCTTCCCTTCCCTCCCCTCCCCTCCCCTTCCCACCAAATTCTATTTGAGTATTTCCCTCATCATTTCTCTCAGCTTTTCCAGTATGCTGTTTACACTTCCTTTCCTTTCTTCTTGCCTTCCTTCCTTTCCTCCTTCTATTTTCCTTCATTCCTTTCTTTTCTTTTCCTGGCCTTTGTTTAGACTGACAGGAAAAGATGTCCTGTGTCCTGAGTCAGTTTGCACATATACATTTGATATATTATCATGACAACACACGCTTAGCCCAAAGGCTTGTCCTCTATGGACTCCCAGAGGAATGTTGCAGGTTGCCAGGGCTTGCCTTGACCTCTAAGTAGCCTGACCGGGCTGAGGTCAAAACTGGACCACACTGCCCACCCCACAGTCATTACAATAACTTTAAAAAAAAAAAAAAAAAAAAAAAACTTGCCATCACTAGAATGTGAAAGATTTAGACTGCCGTTAAGGACACTTCCTAACCTTCTATTATTGGTCTCAATTTTCAAGGGAGATGTTGGGATCACACTTTCTTTATTACTGTCTGTGGTTTGTAATGAGCTCTTCTTGGCTTTGAGAGTTCGCTGTGAGATGGTTCTAATTTAATCACTGCCTGAGTAGAAAGAGATTAGATTAATGGATCCCAGACTAGGCTCAGAAATCAAGTCATAAGGTCTTTCTTTTTAATTATTATTATTATTATTTTAGTAAAAAGATGTGGAATTCTGATCCAGTAGGTCTGGATAGAAACAGAATCTAAAAATTCATATGTTTATCAGCTTCCCACATGGTTCTCATGATCAATTAGGTTAGAGATTGTGATGATTAACTTAATGTATCAATTTGGCTAGGTTGTGGTGTCCATTGATCAAGCTAGCATTGGCCTGATTGTTACTGTGAGGATATTTGGAAGACGGATTTGCATGTATAATCAGTTGATTGCATCTTTGGCAGATTGCATCTAAAATCAACACAGGAGATTGCCCTGAGCAGTGAGGGAGTTGTCCTTATCCAATCAGTGTGAGGTCATAAAGAGTAAGGTACTTCATTTTTTCAGAGAGAATTTGCAGGTTTACAGAAAAATTATTATATGATTATTTATTATATGATGGGCAAGGCTATGTGTCACTAACGTGGACTTTCTAGGGTATGTGCCCATGGTTTTGGAAACAAACTTTAATCACAGAGAGTCTGCAAATATTGGCAGTTGGATGATGAAATAATAGAAATTAATTGAGATACCATTGATACTGGGTGAGGATAAAGAAAGTGAAATAAAAACAGGGAATATCCATGGCAAAGACTTTGGTAACAGGACCCAGGTGTTTGTAGTTATCTCCACAGAGCCTGGTATAGGGAATGCACAGGAAGGATCCTCCTTGTTCATTACTCATTATTGCATTCCCTGGTGCATGCATGAACAAAGCAAGATTTCTACTCTCAAGTTGCTTAAAGTCATAGGTAAACAAATACAAGAAACATAAACTCCTGTAACACAGTCCTCACACCGTTTTGATGTTCCAAAACTTTTTCCAAATGGCATGCAATATTTTAGAGCCATAAAAAAATATTTCTTATATAGTTTCACAATTTTGGCTTTTAATTCTTTGTGGTGGGAGCTGTCCTTCTGTATATGGCAGGGCATTTAGCAGTATTATTGGATTTCATGCCCTAGATGCCAGGAACAACCCACCTTTTTTTTGGTTGTAACTACCAAAAATGTTTCTTGGTGGACCAAAAAGAAACACTGCCATGAGAAGGCAGGAGCATTCAGGTGCAACCTATCAGTTAGTCTTTGGATTCTTGCTGTATCAGCCTTTGCTATTTTACATAATATATGCAGTAAGAGTGAACCTTCCCTGTAAACCATCTTTTCCTTCTTCCATGGTAATAGATGTTTACCTGAGCACTTGGCTGCTCCTTTAGAGACTGCATTTCCCATTTTCTTTGCTGATGAATGTGACCATGTGACTAAGTTTAGCAACTAAGTAGTGAAATGATGACTGACACTTCTCGGTATTAACTTTAAAATAAAGAGCATGTTCTCTTCTACCCTCTTTTTCCTTTGTACTTTGAACTGGAACATGGACGAGGTGACCCAGCTTTAACAATTCAACACCTTATGGGATGGCTAAACAAAGAGAAGGAATAATTTTATCAGTAACAAATTCTCTGAATTACTCTGTGGAACGGAACAGTCTCATCAACTTCAACCACCCACCTACAGACTCTTATGTGTAAAGGATAAAAACTTCTATTTTATTTAAACCATTGTGATTTGGGTTCCCCTTGTTAAAGAAACTAAGCTTTTATCTTGACAGATGAAGAGTGAAAATATATATATATATATATTTAAAATTCTACACACATATATATTTATTTATTCCCACACACACACACACATGAGTAATATGAAAAGTTCATTAGACAAGACTTTTCAGAAGAGCATAAATATATAAGTAAAAACAAAAACAAACAAACAAACAAAAAAAAAACATAAAAAAAAACAAAAAAAAAAATATATAAGCAGATGCATGTCCACATTAGAATACCTCTTAAAAAGCTATAGGGGGTGGGGAGGAGCCAAGATGGCGGCAGAGTGAGGAGCTCCTGGAGTCTGCTCATGCTGCAGGGCAGTTGGTAATCACTCAGAGCTACCTAGACTGCCTGTTTGGGGGTCCCAGGAGACCAGAAAAGTATCCTGCAACATCCTTGAAAGTATGGAAGGAGGAGACTGCCTATCTGCAGAGAAGATTTGTGAGTAGAGCCCTCCAAGCCACGGAGGTTGGTGCCCATGGCTCGAGCCACCTAAGGACCTGTTCCGTGGCTGGAGTTGGAAGCTCCATTTCCCGAAAGGCGGGGTAGAAGACACGGTGTGGCACCAATTTCAGCTCCTGATTAGTGAATTAGGCGGGCTAAGGTGTGGTCCTAGGAACAACTAGACTTTGAGCCTGTCTGGTCAGAGGGAGGCTGGTGGACGCCATTTTGACTCCACCCCCGGCCTGAGGGGAAGAGGGGCTGATTGAAAATCATAGTGCTGGTAAGGACAGGCTTCTTTCCATCCAGGTCGGATTGCAGGTCTAGACTAAACCCCAGCCCCATCTCTGGCAGGGAGGAAGCTGGGGGGACCCACACAACTTCTCTGGGAAACCGCAAGCCATGCCGTAGAGGCCAGTGCCCATCCTACTCTAGCAGTGCAAGCCACCTCAGGAGATATTCCATGGCTGGAGTTAGCACCATTACCCATAAAAGATGGAGTAACAGACAGTTGTCCACCAACCTCAGCTATTGATTAGTGGACTCAGCTGGCTAAAGTATAATCCTAGAAAGAGGTAGGGTTTGAGCCTGTACAAGTTGAAAGGAGTCCGGTAGCCGCCATTTTGACTCCTTCCCCAGCATGAGAGGAGGCCTAGCTGACTGAAAAGCCAGTGAAGTTAGGGACTGACTTCTTTCCACCAAGATTAGACTGCAGCCCTAGCCTAGGCTCCAGGCCCACCTCCAGTGGAGAGGAAGCTGGTGGGACCTGCATCAGGCTTCTCAGACAACTGCAAGTGCTCTCTGCCAGCACAAACTGAATAGTCAGTCACCTGGGGCTGCATGCCAGCACCCTGATAGGATAGGAGAGGTGCTGGGTATCCTCTGCCTCTCCGGGCAATGGCAGGAATTTCAGCCCACACAAACTGGTGGTTGAGTGCCTTCAAGTCCATATTCACCTCTGTCCCCCCTATGAGAGGAGGGGGCTGGTGTTCCCCCAGCCTCTCTACAACTGCCGAAATTTTCCACGTGCACAAACCCAACCGTTGAGCACCTGAGGCTCCACCCCCATCCCCAATAGGACAAAAGATGGACTGTGTTTGCCCAGCCTCTCCGGGTAACTGCAGCTGCTTTTAGCCCACACAGCCTCGACTGGTGGGTACTTGTGGATCCACCCTCACCCCCCGGTAGGAAAGGAGGGGGCTGGTGTTTCCACAGCTTTTCTCGGTAGTGACAGACTTTCGGTCTACAGGGACTGGACTGTTGGATTCCTATGGATCCACCCCTATCCCCAATAGGATAGGAGGGAACTGGTGTCTCCACAGCCTCTCTGGACAATAGGGGGTACTTTCAGCCTACAGGGAATGTTTTGTTGAGTGCCTGTGGATCCAACCCCACACCTTAATAAGATAGGAGGTGGCTGGAGTTTCCTCAGCCTCTCCAGCAACTGCAGGTATTCTCAGGCTAAAGGGACTGAACTATTGGGTGCCCGTAGAACCACCCCTACTACCCAATAGAATAGGAGGGGGCTGGTGCTTCCTCAGTCACTCTGGGCAGTGGTGGGTACTTTCAGCCTACAGGGACTGAATTGTTGGGCATTGGTGGTTCTGTTTTCACCCCTGAAGGGCAGAAGGGACAGTACTCCCTCAGCTTCTCAGGGCAACTGCAGGCATATTTAGCCCACACGGATTAGATTGTTGGGCACTCCAGAGGGTCCATTCCCACCCCTAGCAGGGAGGGGGTCTGGTGCTAAGTTAGTTTACTTGGACAACTGTAGTCCTTTTGGACCCACACGGCATAGATTGCTGCCCACAATTATAGCTCCATCCCTGCCCAAGGTAGGGGAAGAAGGGATGTGAGGCTTTAGCAGTCTCACCAGGCAACTACAGACAGTCTTGTCCTGCCCAACTTGGATTATTATACACAGCTGCAGCTCTGTAACTACCCCTGACAGAGGAGAAAGGTGGGAGAAGTTTCATCAATTCCTGGGGCAATGTGGGCAGCTTCAGCTTCTGTAGTTTACAGCACTAACTACATCCTTGGCTCCTACTACACAACCAGCAAGGGAGAAAAGACAAGAAAACCCTAAACTAAAGGGAGAAACCAGAATACATACACCCAGAATAAATACATCTAGCAAGCCAGATTGAAAACACCAACAAAAAATTACAAGCCATACCAAGAGACAGGAAGATATGGCCCAGTTAAAGGAAGAAGAGAAACCTGCATGTGACATAAAGGAGTTGAGACAATGAATCATAGATGTTCAAACAAATCTTAAGAAATTCAATTGGGGGTTAAAGAGATTAAGGATATTAAGAAGACATTGGATGAGCACAAAGTAGAATTTGAAAACATTCATAGAAAAAATAGACCTTATGGGAATGAAAGGTGCAATAAATGAAATTAAAAATACACTGGAGGCATATAACAGCAGATTTGAGGAAGAGAAGAAAGGATTGGTGAGCTCGAAGACATGGCCTCTGAAAGCGAACATACAAAAGAACAGATGAAGAAAAGAATAGAAAAAATTGAACAAGTTCTCAGGGAACTAATGACAGCAAGAGATGTGCAAACATACATGTCATGGGTGCCCCGGAAGGAGAAGAGAAGGGAAAAGAGGCAGAAGGAATATTTGAAGAAATAATGGTAGAAAATTTCCCAACCCTATTGAAGGACATAGATATCCATATCCAAGAAGCACAACGTACTCCCATCTGAATAAATCCTAACAGACCAACTCCAAGACACATACTAATCAGAATGTCAAATGCCAAAGACAAAGAGAGAATTCTGAAAGCAGCAAGAGAAAAGGAATGCATAACATATAAGGGGTACCCAATAAGATTAAGTGCTGATTTCTCATCAGAAACCATGGAGGCAAGAAGGCAGTGGTATGATATATTTAAGATACCTCAAGGGAAAAACTGCCAGCCAAGAATTTTATATCCAGCAAGATTATCTTTCAAATATGAGGGTGAGTTTAGAATATTCACAGATAAACAGAAACTGTGAGAATTTATAACAAAAAGACCAGCTTTACAGGAAATATTAAAGGGAGTGTTACAGCCTGAAAAGAAAAGACAGGAGAGAGAGGCTTGGAAGAGAGTCTAGAAGTGATGACTGTATCAGTAACAGTAACTAAAAGTGTCAAAAATAAAATGACAAATAAAACGCAAAGATCAAAATGGATGAAATAAGAACTGCCTTTACAGTAATAACATTGAATGTTAATGGATTAAACTCCCCAATCAAAAGACTCAGAATGGTGGAATGGATAAGAAAATATGAGCCATCTATTTGCTGTCTGCAAGAGACTCATCTTAGACCCAAGGATACTGTATTAGTCAGCCAAAAGGGTGCTAATGTGAAATACCAAAAATGGGTTGGTCTTTATAAAGGGTATTTATTTGGGGTAGAAGTCCACAGATACCAGTCCATAAAGTGTTAAGTTTCTTCTCTCACCACAGTCCATTGACACATGTTAGAGCAAGACAGCTGCTGGCATTTGCCAGGGTTCAGGCTTCTGGGGTTCCTCTCTTCCCGGGACTGTGTTTCTCTCCATGCTTGGCTTCTATTTCCTCCACAAGGTCATCGGTAGATGACTAGGTGAATGGCTCACTTCTCTTCTCCTGGGGCCTTCTTTCCAATATCAAAACTGCTTCTCAAAAAACGGCTTCAACTCTGTTCTTGCCATGCCTTTTATATTTGATTTCCCACCCACCAAGGGGTGGGGCTCAACCCCTTACTGACATGGCCCAGTCAATGCCCTTAATCATAACTTAAATCATGCCCAGATTAACAGATCAGTTTACAAGCATGATCCAATTATATTTTTGGAATTCATAATTACATCAAACTGCCCAACTGCAACATATACCAATAGACTGAAAGTGAACGGTTGGAAAAAGATATTCTATGCATGCAGTAACCAAAAAAAGCTGGGGTAGCTATACTTATATCAGATAATATAGACTTTAAAAGCAAAATTGTTATTAGAGACAAGGAAGGACATTATGTATTAATAAAAGGAATGATTCGCCAGGAAGAAATAACAATTATCAATGTATATGCAAGTAACCAGGATGCCCCAAGATACATGAGGCAAACACTGGCAAAACTGAAGGGAGAAATAAACATATCTACAATAATAGTTGGAGACTTCAATACACCACTCTCAGCATTGGATAGAACATTTGGGCAGAGGATCAATAAAGAAACAGAGAGCTTGAATAATATGATAAACGGACTAAATCTAATAGACATATACAGAACATTGCAACCCAAAACAGCAGAATATATATTCTTTTCAAGTGCTCATGGATCTTTCTCCAGGATAGACCATATGTTTATTCACAAAGCAGATCTCAATAAATTCAACAAAATTGGAGTTATACAAAGCACTTTCTCTGATCATAATGGAATAAAATTGGAAATCAACAAGAGGCAAAAAAAAGGGAAAATTCACATATAGAGATTAAACAACACACTCTTAAATAATCAGTGGGTCAAAGAAGAAATTTTAAGACAAATCAATAAATGTCTTGAGATGAATGACAAAGAGATTACAACATTTCAGAATCTATGGGATGCAGTGAAGGCAGTGTTGAGAGAAAAATTTATAGCCCTCAATGCTTACATTAAAAAAGAAGAAAGCGCTAAAATTAATGACCTAACTACACAGCTGGAGGAACTAGAAAAAGAACAGCAAAGTAATTCCAAAGCAAGTAGAAGGAATGAAATAACAAAAATCAGAGCAGAAATAAATGAAATTGAGAACAACAACAACAACAAAAAAAATAGAGAGATTAACAAAATCAAAAGTTGGTTCTTCAAGAAGATTAACAAAATCGACAAATCCTTAGCTAGACTAACTAAGGAAAAAAGAGAGAAGATGCAAATAAATGAAATAAAAAATGAAAACTGGGATATTACTACTGACCCCACAGAAATAAAAGAGATCATAAGAGGATACTATGAAGAGCTTTATGCCAAAAAAGTAGACAATATAGACAAATTGGAAAAATTCCTAGGAATGTAGAAACAACCTACACTGACCCTAGAAGAAATTGAAGACCTCAACAAACCAATCACAAAAGATTGAAACAGCCATCAAACTGCTCCCCAAAATGAAAAGCCCGGGACCAGATGGTTTCACAGGTGAGTTCCACCAAGCATTCAGAGAAGACTTAATACCAATCTTACTCAAGCTCTTCCAAAAAATTGAATAAGAAGGAATGCTACCAAACTCATTCTATGAAGCCAATATCACCCTAATACCAAAACCAGATAAAGATATTATGAAAAAAGAAAATTACAGACTCATTTCTCTAATGAATACAGATGCAAAAATCTTCAATAAAGTACTTGGTAATCGAATCCAACAACACATTAAAATAATTATTCATCATGATCAAGTGGGTTTTATGCCAGGCAGGCAAGGTTGGTTGAACACAAGAAATCAATCAGCATAATGCACTACACTAATAAATCAAAGAAGAAAAATCACATGATATTATTGATTGATGCAGAAAAGGCATTTGACAAAATACAGCATCCTTTCTTGATTAAAATACTATACAAAAATAGGAATTAAAGGAAACTTTCTCAACATGATAAAGACCATACATGAAAAACCCATAGCTAACATTGTTCTCAATGGTGGAAGACTGAAAACTTTTCTGTTGAGATCAGGGACAAGACAAGGATGACCATTGTCACCACTGTTGTTCAGTATAGTGCTAGAGGTTCTAGATAAAGCAATCAGGCAAGAAAAAGAAAAGGCATCCAAATTTGAAAGGAAAAATTAAAACTTTCACTATTTGCAGATGATATGATTGTATATCTAGAAAGTCCTGAAAAACTACAACAAAGCTGCTAGAGCTAATAAATGATTTCAGTAGAGTGTCAGGATACAAGATCACTATGCAAAAATCAGTGGTGTTTCCATATACTAGTAATGTGCAATCTGAGAAGGAAACCAGGAAAAAGAATTCCATTTACAATAGTAACTAAAAGAATCAAATATTTAGGAATAAACTTAACCAAGGATGTAAAGCACTTGTATTCAGAACACTATAATGCATTGCTAAAAGAAAAAAAAAAAGACCTAAATAATTGGAAAAACATTCTATGCTCATGGATTGGAAGACTAAATATCATTAAGATGTCAATTCTACCCAAACTGATATACAGATTCAATGCAATACCAATAAAAATTCTACCAGCAATCTCCTCAGTTGCTTGTAGATGTAATCAATTTACTGATGATTTAAGTTCACAAAATGTCCTCACAGCAACAATCAGTCCAGTTCTTGCTTGACCAAACAAATGGACACCATAAGCAGGCCAAGCTGACACAAGAGCTTAACTATCACAGCCATATTATATTTTAAGTGGATCACAATCATATCTCACTATTGTAGTGAATTCTAAAATTATCCTCAAGTGAAATTTCTTACGAAACCGTGCTGCACCCATCTTTTACCAGATATTTCAAATATAATGGATCTTCTTCCAGTGACCTCTACTTTAAAGTTCTCTCCCACTTGAACTTACATAATATCCTGGTGAACCCTAGCATCAATTTTTTTTTTATTTTTTCTTTTTGTACACTATAAAGCTTCCTTTAAGAAAACAATTTATAGGAAGTTTGAACCCCCATTAAAATTTGTTTTCATTGCCTTTTTTTTTTTTACTGTTTGGTAGTTGCAAAAGGCCTTATATCTTCATTTCTTCATTTATTCCTTTCTTCTTGCAGCAACTCAAAAATGTTAATTCTACCTTTGAGGAAGCTCAGTACTTCATTCTTACCAACATTTAGCTCTTTCACGGATGTTGTAATGAAGGAGTAACACTCTAGAGAGCTTAATTGCAGAAACATGCCACTATTTTTTTCTTTATAATTTCATTTTGAAAATCTGCTAATATATTCCAATAAGTCCTCCCTTAAAAACAATCTCTTACAAATGCATATACAACACTGAAATATTCACTAAGTGAGTTTAATGCTTTTTATCCACTACTGTACATTTCAGGAAGAAGAGTATAAAATAAGTTTAATAAAAAAAGGATCAAGGATAGAAAATATGTCTTAGAAGCAGCCTTCAGGAAAATTGAGAAATAATTGACTGTTAGAACTGAAAAGGACTTCAGAGTTTCTCTAATCTTAGGTCATTGATCTCTAGAAACAAATAGGTCAGGAGAATTAAGTGATTTGCTTCCAGTGGAAAACATAGCTCCCAAGTAGAAATCAAAATGCAAATCTTCTCAAGAAGGAATCATGCCTCGGGGACTGCCCCATCTCTTTTGTCAGTGCCCACAGCCCCTCGTTGTCCTGACCTGCCCTCCTATTTTCCCCATCTCTTGGGAGACTTCATGATGCCAACTTTCTCTTCTTTGTCCACAGTTCTCCCTTTTCTTTCTTTTCTTTTCTTCTTTTTTTTTTAAACTCTCTTTTGTCATTCTTTTGCCATCTCCTTAAGACTGAATAGTGAACTATAAATTCCTGACTCTTTTGCCTCCAACTTCTGATCTCTGCAACATGGCATGGACAGAAATCTGCTAATTAACTCATATTCAAGCTCTCCTAGATATTATGTTTCCTTAACTCAGTTTCTTAAAATTAACCTTCTGGATTGGTGCTAATGAAGGGGATTTCAGGAACAATGGCCTTGGAATTCTATGTACAGAATTTGTATATGCCACAGAAGGCAGAATCTGAGTAAATATAACAGAAATTTCTTTTGAAGATTGAGTGTTAACTGGGTATGCTGCTTAATATGATAGGACAAATAATCAGAAAAACAGAGAGGTGCCCACTGGTTGGTTCTTTAGTGGTTTGTCTACTCTTTCTCTCCCAGAGTGACGTTACCTGAAAACACATCTCTAGGCACCAGTCACTTTCATGTTATACCTCCTCAAATACCTTTCACAGGCTGCTCCTTCTGCTAGGCTTCCTGGACTTTTTAATCCATACAGGTAAATCTTTGAAAATCCAACATAATGACTTTGATATTTCCTTAATACTTATATTTGATCAAGGTACCCCTCTTCTGAGCCTCTTTAGAAATGTTTATATATCCCTAAAATAGTACTTTTCTAACTAAAATTTTTAATGAATGATCTGTCTTCCCACAAATGGATTATGAACTCCCAAAAGCCAGGGATCATGTATTTTTTCACTTCATATCCCCAGGGCCTGGCACATAGCACAAGCCAAATTAATGTCTAATGAAAGAATGAAGGCATGCATAAAGGATATATATTCATCCTTATCCACATTCATCTTTCCTAGAGGAATTGTGAAAAAGTCTTTAAAATATAGACTTTTAAAAATACTATCCACTTTGAAAGAACCGGTACCTCCAGTAAAATTGTGCATACTTGTCTGTGTGTGAGCCCTCTTTCTCCTGAAATTCCTCAATGTTCTCAGGATTCTGAAATTGCATTTCATTCACATCATGCATTTTTTGTCCCTAAGAAAATGATCTTTACTTTCAAATATAAGCAGTAGCATTTCAGGGATGTGCTGAAAGACAATTGTTAGAAACCTTCATTCTTTGCAGTGGTAAATATTTCAAAAGCGTTGATAAAAAATGATATCCAAAGCTACATCCACAACTGGCAGAGCTGCTGTTATGTTTTGACAAAATACAAATGAAATTTTGCTGATGTCTTTTATAAATACCATAAGATTATTTTTCTACAACTTAAAGGCCAGTGTTTGCCCCTGCTTCTGTTGTCAAGACTTTATCTTTTACCATAAATTCATCCCAAATGTACCCAGTTCCATACAGCTCACAGAACATGAAAACAGAAATCTAACTTCATATCATTGTAAATCTCCAAAATCAAATATAAGTGTCTATTGACAAAGCTATGGGAAAGCACACTTCTTGCCTCCTCTAAAATTCACCTTTGTTACTTGGCCCTCTCTTCCACAAAGCTAGAATTCTTTGCTTAGATTTTATTTAAAAGCATATGAATAATGAATTAGTTAGTTGAAATGAATAACGTATTATGTAATTCTAGCTCTTCCAAGAGTGACATTTGAAAGACAAGAGTTTATATTCAGACTGAGAATTTTTGGTAGTATGAAATGGAATAATAATTGATTTTTTTTCCAAAATGTATTATAAAATCAACACTTAATAGCATAGCAAAATGTAATCACTTGTGTCAAATATTCTAGTTTTGCTTACCAGATGCAGGTATTGGAATAGATTCATGATAATTTGAACTGTTTCTCTTTTGGATTGATACTTATACCGTTTTTGCAGGTTTGCAGTGGATAAATTTTTTTTAATGTTTGGACTTCTATTCTTGCATACATATATTTTGGCTCTCTGATTTTGTGGCTTTAGCAGACTTCTGTGGCTCCTATAATGATGCTGGCAAAATTCACTTAGACTATTGTAAAATTAGCACAATGGGGAAAAAAAAAGCAAGACATAAATGTTGTTGCATGGAATACTCTACAGAATTATCAAGAGTTGAGAAACAGCACTAGTTTCCCTTAGGAAGATCTAAGAGCAGTTCTATTTTACTTGAATTAAATAAGTAGAATAGTATTGTAAAAGTAGACTCAGTAGTGCAATTTTGGCAAGCTTTAGATGACTAAAAATAATTAAGCTAAAACAACAATATAAAAGTTCTCCCTTTTAAGGCTGAAATCTCAGATATTATAATGCTGTAGCTAATAGTCTAGTGATTTAACTGTAGGTACAGCTATGACAATTTAAGTGCAACAATACCATGCTCATGATTACCAAAGCATGTTAATATGTTCTTTTAGATTCATATTGTCATGTTTTGCTGTAGGATCTAGAAGAAATGAAATAGTTTTGCAAGGTGAGGTCAAAGATCACTGTGAAAACTTACAAGTTTTAGTTTTAATCCTGACACTTGGAATATGTTTCAGTAAATGGCAGGTGAATCATCATTCCTGGTAGGGGGAACACAATCTTTTGGGGCAGGGTGGGGATTCTTGTTTCTCTGAATCTCATTCTCTCAGACCTAATATGGCAACTCAGTTGAATTAGAATGAGGAAGAGGATGTGTCCAAATGACACTTGAATAATTCATCTTTCCACTTACATTGGTTCCTAGAACACCTTCCAAGTAGACACTGTCTGGTTTGGAGGACTTGAAGTAACTGAATTCAAATATCTTGCTGATCCTAAGGATGGGTTCAAAGCAAGCCGTAAGTGGCAATGAGCCCAAGAGAAGTTCTGTGGCTTACTATTGTTAGAGTGTTTTGTAAAAAGTTGCCTCTTTCTTGGAATGTTTTGATATAAAAAGATTACAGAGCACACTGAGATTGCAGAGGTCAACAAGATTAGGAACATTGAGTTCTGCCAGTGACTTGCTGTGTGGTCTTCAGCAAAGATATTTAAACTTTGAGGTTTCTACCTCCCCATGTATGGAAAAGAAATAATAGCACTTAAATATTTCTCAGAGTGTTGCTGTAATTAATATTTTAAAATAAGCATCAAAGAGATTCACTTCTGTGCCATAGCTTTTGATTTTATTTGTTATCAGGGAGAACATATTTTTCATGGGAGAAAAAAATTAAAAAGATAGTAGCCTTGACAATGCAATGGTAAAATTCAACACATTTTATTAAACTTATGCTACCCAAATTCTTTAATATCTTTATGGAAACTAGAAAGACTTTTTGCATTCCATCTGGATGTTCACAGAGATGGTCGCAGAAATGTGGGCACCACAAATTATCAGGCACTACGATGCAGGATTATATATACAGATGCATCATTGGGAAGTTTTCGTGTTGAAAGGCTATTCTGATACCACGTTAGACTGATACATTATTTAGTTAACTAAAACAAGCTTTCCAGGTAAACTGCTTTCAATAGAAAATAACAGAAAACTCATATTGGCTTCAAAATGAAGGACATCCATTGGCTCATTTAACAGAAAAATTCAAATTTGATAGTATTAGTCATTTTGCATTAGGCTGTAGTATAGAAAGAAATCCAAAATTGCATTGCCTTATAATGTTATTCATGTCACACATCAGCACAGGCTGCTGCTCTGTTCCATGTGTCATATTCATTCTGGGATTCAGGAGAAGCCTCTACCTAAGACATCCCATGGAATAATGCAAAGAGCAACAGTAAAATGCATATTGATATTTAAAGCTTCTTCTCAGAAGTTGCATGCATTTATTTCAACTAACACATTATTGGCCAAAGCCGGTCGCATGGCAAAGCCTGCTGTCAATGGGGTAGGTAAGTATAATTCTTAGACAGATGGACAGTGACTTTTCAGGAACCACAATGCAATCCACCATGTACAATAAGGTTCAGGTGCAGTTTGATCAGGGTTCTGCTTCATTTCCCTGTGAGTCTCCACCCCACTTCATTTAGTGGCACTGCCTTAGATTAGCTTTCTTCATGGTAGTAAACTGACAATCATTCCAGGCTTCATAATCAGAAACCATCAGAAGAAGTGACCTTCTCTTTCCCCAACCATCAGAAGAACATTTGGGCTTCATTCTGACCCATTCTGACATGCTCACCCCAGAAATCATCACTGTGCCCATCTCCCTGGTTGACTTAGACCAGCAGGTTGTGACTGAAACTGGAATTGAAGTTGATCCCACCCAAACCACATTGTGGCAGAGGTAGAAAAAAATGTAGGCAAACAATTCCCGATTGGGAGATTCTTATCTGTCTCATAATTCTGCCCCTTTCTCTACCCCTCTTTCATGAGGTTCCATTGCCCTACCTGCCCTTGAGTTCTGTGATGCAACTCCATATTACTAATATAATATCCCCATGAGTGCTTAATTTAGTTTAAGCTTCTGTTACTTTCAGCCCAAAGTACTTTGGTAAAGAAATACAGTGTTCATAGAGAATTGTTATATAATTAGGATTCAATAAAAAACATGAAACAGACCTTGGTTTGAATCCAAATCTTCCACTTCCTAGCTGAGTGACTTTTAACAAATTATTAACTTTGCTAAGCCCATTTTTCCATCTTTCAGAAAAGAATCATGGACATTTGGCAAAAATTCAGTGAGCTAATGTACATATATAAAGGTCTTGCTTAGTGTAATGACAGTTAATGTGAGGTGTTATATAAAATGTTTAGCTTTTGGAGATGGCAGGGCTCATAGCCTGAAGGATTAGGAAAACCTTTGTGGAGAATGCGGCCTTTAACTTTGAGTTTGGCATAGGGGTAGAATTTCCAATTTCCACATGGTCAGTCTCTAAGGACCTAATAGGTAAGTTTCCCAGGCTGACAGGATTGTGTGGAGCAAAGGTGCAGAGGTGAGAAAGCAGAAGGCATGCTCAGGAAATGGGAAAGAGGCAAGCTAGTGTTCTGAAATTTCTCATTCCCCCTTAAGTCCTATCCCTAAGCCTGAAAAGGCTCTGTAAACCTATTACTCAGGTTATTTATACCTGTGAGCAAGGTTCTGCTCCAGCATCCTCCTCTGCAGTACTTCCTCAGTCTATGTAGGAGAAGGGTCTACATTCACACTTTTCATGGATACATGTTGTGTCAAGGAAGGCATTTTGAACATGCTTATTTATTTTGTCCTGCTATAATCCATCTTGTATATATGTTAATATTTCATCCTTTCTAACACACTATAGGCATGAATAAAAATATTATATCTTTATTCAAAATGTGCATAATTTTACTTTCTGCTGACTTAAGAGGAAAAAATCACTTTCCAAATGGAATTCATTTCAAACCAAAATGGGCAATTAATAATGTATATTATGTATATTATATAGAGTACCCCTCATTTAGAGAATGGCACAAAATTCATTTTTTTTTTCTAATTAAACTGTGCTTTGTCCAAAAGTGTGTGCATTATTTATTGTTATGCTTGATTTCAAGAATGAAAAGAATTGAATACCCTCAATACCACAGAACTAGCTTTGTTTTCCTTTAACAGATTCCATCTGTATATGCTTAACACAAGCTGGAAATATTAGAGAGTTAACTGATTCTGCAGACCACTTCAGCATCAAAATATCAAATTCTACCCTTCCAAAATCCTGATATAGAATATACCCTTTTAGTTGCCTGTGCTTAGAGTAGCTTTTCTGACTTTCATAATGAATTTTTCACTCCTTATGTTTGAAATCTTTTTCTCGTGGTTTGCTGGTGATCTAAAAGGCTTTGCCTGGTAAATGGAACGTCTTGAGCTTCTACTACATAAAACTGGGTCCAAATTTTGAAAATGGGCATGATAATCACAGATAAAAATAAGTTAAGGAAACAGGCAAAAATAAAGGGGTGAAATTTATTTTATAAAAACATTGCCCTTATTCTTAAATCCAGCTGGATTTTGTTGTTGTTCTTGGTTTGTGTGTTTGCTGTCATTTTCAATCACCATCAAGTTATGTCATAATTGCTGCATCAGCCAGTGTACTGCAAAGAGAATTTCTGCTACAATTCTGGTAAGTTGTGGCAATCAAGAGATGTTTAAAAGACAACCCACAGAAAGCTGGGTGTATGATAAATCCCTTCTTTACAAAGATTGATAATCCAAGCATTCCAGTATCCTGATAAAACATCAGTGGTGTTGTTTATACCAGGAAATATACAACTTTTCTCCTCACAGCAGGATAGTTTCAAATAAAAAAGAAAGATTTTTTTTCTCAACCAGACCAGTAAGTTCTACTTGTACACTACTAGTTTGATAGGAAAAAAAAGAATACTCAGAGATTATTTAAATCCAAAAGAAACAAGAAGTTTGGGCCATTTGCCCAGTCTGGAAAACTCTGATTTGCATCACAACAACCCCAAAGGTTAATTGGTTTTCATCTCAGTTTGGATCCCATCACTCAGAACCACCAAAAATAAAATATAAAAAGGAACTCCCATAATGGAAAATTGTATTCTGAATGATCTTAGATAATATAAATAAGCAGCTAGAGATCCCAGATATATGGAAGTTCATCTGCTAAGCTTAAAACCAGCATGGGAGAGGCATACAACAAGGTTCCTAAATCTAAATTTCAGTCCAGGAAAATTTTTTGAAAAGCTGAAGACATAATCACCTGCAATAAATTACTTTTTGCATTTAAGAAGCTAAATATATATATATATATTTAGATATATATGTACAGGAAACATGCAATGAAATGGACTCGGGGAAAATTAAAAAAAAAAAAAAAAACACTTAAAAGGACAAAAATCATTCCTAGAACTAATCTATAAAAACATTTTCTTGTCTTAGATGTTTCTGTTTATCCACAGAATGCTGTCATTGTTGAAGATACTCAATAAATACAGGTGTCGTGAGAATGACATGCAGCACCTCTAGAAGGTATCTGGTTTGAGGCATTGTAACTGCCTACCAGCCAATCTTTCCCCTTACTCCACATGAATTGTTAAGAGCCCTTTGGAGGACTAGATGAGATAATAGATACACAATCTCTTTGTGAATAGTTACACACGAGTCAAATTTAACTTGTCTTGCTGCCTGCCAAGCACTGTTAAGTATTGTCTGAAGGGAAAGATAGCAAATTCTGCTTCTTTCAAATATGTTACACAGAAAGTCTTTTGATAATTGTAAGTATAAATGTTAGTTAAAGTGGGAGAGAACTTTTTCTTTTATAGTCAAATAAATATACCCTTCGGCCATGATTAATTCAATTGCCAATCCCTTGGATTTGTTTGTTTGTTTTTTCTTTTTTTAAAGTGATCAGCTTTGCAAATTGTATTCTAAGTTTATATACACCGTGTTTTTTTTTTGTTGTTTTGTTTTTGGCTTTTTTTCCTTTATTTTTAAAGAAGCTTTAGATTACACAAATGTTACATCGAAAATATAGGGGATTCCCATATACCCACCCTCTCCCCTCCCACACTTTCCCCCATTAACATCTTTCATTAGTGTAGTACATTTCTTACAATTGATGAACACATGTTGAAGCATTGCTGCTAACCATGGACTATAGTTTACATTATGGCTTACACTTTGCACCACAGAATTTTATAGGTTTTGACAAAATGTATAATGGCCCATATCTGTCATTGCAATATCATGCAGAACAATTACAATGTCACCAAAATGCCCCGTGTTACATCTACTATTCCCTCCCCCTCCCCTCAGAACCTCTGGTGACCATTGTCTTTATATCAATGTCACAATTTCTCCCATTACTAGAATGATAATAACTCCACTTTAGCCCATAATTGCCTTCTCCCCTTATGTTTGTTCCTTCCTCAGTTCTGAGTATTTGGGGATGGTGATGCCAACTTTGCATCTGATTGTGAGGCGGCTTAGATCCCATGGGGCAGATGGATGGAGCTGTCTTGCTTACAGTTCTAGATACACTCTGATTTGGGGGATGAGTTTTAAAAACCTCTTTATCCATCAACATTTGGACCAAGCTTGCTAGATTCTCTCTTTTTTAAATAATTTTTTATTTTTTAAAAGATACTTAGATTACATAAATGTTACACAGAAAATATAGGGATTCCCATATGGCCCACTCCCCACACCTCTCACACCCTCCCCCATAAACATCCTTCAATAGTGTGGCACATTCATTGCAACTGATAAACGCATCCTGGGGCTTTGCCATTAAGCATGGACCATAGTTCACATTGTAGACCACACTGTCTCCCACACAGTTCTGCATCTTATGTAATGATATAAAATTGCCTATATCTGTCATTGCAATGTCATTCAGGATGATTCCCAAGTCCTGAAAAAGCCCCCGTATTACAACTGTTTTTCCCTTTCTCTGCCGCCAGAGCCTCCAGTGGCCACTGGTTCTATATCAATGCTGTAATTTCTTCCATTGCTAGAATCACAATATATCTATAGTAGAATACCAGTAAGTCCACTCTAGTCCATAGTTCTTTCCCCAATCCTGAAGATTCTGGGATGGTGATATCCACTCCACCTCTAATTGAGAGGGGACTTATGTCCCATGGGGAAGATGGATAGGCCAATCTTGCTGGCAGTTGCAGACTCTTCTGTTCCTTGGGTTGGTCATTGTCCATCATCATCTCCTTGTTTTTTGTCCTGGGTGAGTCCAATGAGCTGTAGAGCAGGTATTGCAACTCCACTGAGGTTCCGGGCCTGGATGGCACATGGAGACCCAAAGACTCGAGTCTCTTGGATGTACACCTACAAACTCCAGCACCAAGTATAGGTTTAAATAGAAGGGACAGATGAGCCATGTGTAGGGAAACCATAATTGAGTCCAACTTTGTCACTCTCAGGAGCACAAACTCCAAAGTAGGGCCCACTGGCAAACTCCAGAGCTATCTGCCCTGACCACAGGACCTGGGTGTATCCAGAGCCCTCAGGAGCCCCACTATTTGGGGTAGTATCCACTTGGGCAGTCTATGAGATCCTGCTGAGATGTACCTAAGCGTTACCTCTGGGATGATCCCCCGCTCACTTTGAAGTCTCTTAGCTATACAAACTCATTTGTCTTTACTTTTTCCCCCTTTTATTCAAGGTGTTTTTCCAGTTGCATGTCTAGTTGGTGCTGGTAGTAATCCCAACAGTGCCAGGGAGGCTCATCCCCAAGAGTCATGTTCCATGCTGGGGAGAAGGTAATGCATATATGTGCTGACTTTGGCTTAGAGAGATACCACATTTGAGCAACAAGGAGGCTCTCAGGAGGCAACTCTTATGCACCCCACAACAAGAGGCTAAGTTTCAATTTCAAGAGCAAGGGCTCATAAGCATAGTTGTCAATATCAAGGACCCAATCAGTGGATCATCCTCCTTTGCCAGTCATTGCCTCTGGACTTGGGGTACTGTTGCTGCTCCATTAGAGAAAGTGGCAGAGCTCTCCAGGATGGGAATTCAATATTCTCTCAGTTATTTTTTGAATCTCCACCCACTGTGACAATGCCCCGTGAACATCTGAACATTTTTATATACCTTATATGTATGTCCAGATGAACTTCTTCCCATGTATCCCCCATCACTGACACCCCACACCAATGATCCTCCCCTGCCCCAATTGTAACCTTTCTGTGATTAAAAGCTTCTTCAAAAATACATTAAAATAGCCAAATATAATTAATAGGAAAATGAAATAAAAATGATGAGTTTAAATATAAGAAATAAAATACATAAAAATTTTAAAAAACTAAAAATAAAATTAAAAGATTGGGATATTTAAAAAAATGAAAAATATTAAAAAAAAATTTTTTTTGACATTTTGCCTTTCATCACTGTAATATCTGGCGTCCTATCTGTACAGTGGCATTTTCTTCCATTTATTCCCCAGAATCTTACTGTTTTTTTTGTTTTGTTTTCAAAGAATTTTAGGTCACAGTAAAGTCACATACAGAATACAGGGGACTCTCATATACCCAATATCCTCCCCTTTTCCTCCTTCCCATATTAATAACTTTTTAAATGTGTATGATACCTTTGTTATAATTGATATGCAAACAATGAAACACAGCTACTAAACATGGTCAATGGTTTATATTATGGTTTACATTTTAGACCGTACACTTTTATAAATTTTGATGATATTTAACGTGGCCTGTGTCCATCATTGTAAGATCATGTAGAACACTTCCATGGCCCACTAAATACCCCTGTTCCATCTATTCTATTCCTCTTTCACCCTCCCCTCATGGCCCATGGCAACCCCCTAGCTTTACTCCTTGGATGACAAGATTCATAGTTACATGCAACTATACTGAGTCTTGATACACTGGTTTGTCCTCCCCTGTTAGGAACCATCCATTCTTTCGAGACACTCCCGCCTCTCTATTTGTGAACAAATTGGTCCTCCTGAGGATGGGAGTCCAACTCCTTCCCACACATTATGTGGGTCTCTACCCACTGATACAACACATTATGACAAAATGGTCACTCACACACTCCCTAGAAGCCTGCTCCAGATGCGCCCTGTCCTGAAATGCCACCCCATCCAATACTTTAAACCAGTAACCCTTCCTTGTCATATTGCCATAAGAGCATTCCCAACTTTGTACTTTCAACCACATGCCCACAAATCCCCAGTATTCACTTGGTCCCTCCTTCCAGGTCCCTGGACTTACCAACCCACCCTCCCTAATCTACTGACCTGTCAAATCTGCACCACTCAACCCAATAATATCACAACACTCCTGTCATATCCCTTCAATGCATAACTACACAATTTCACCTTACCATAAACTATGTCCATATGGGCGTTGGCTCACAAACTTCTTCTCCCTTTCTATTTCCTGTAAACCTTTCTTCCAGACAATAGATCTCTGAGTCTGCTCAATTTTATTTATTCATATCAGTGAGGTCATGTACTGTTCACCCTTCATTGCCTGGCTTGCTTCACTCAACATAAGATCCTCAAGATTCATCCATGATACCCCGTGTGTTAGCACTGTATTCCTTCTTACAGCTGAGTAATATTCCATTGTATATATGTACCCCAATTTGTTTATCCATTCATCAGTTGATGGGCATTTGGGTTGATTCCAGCTTTTGGCAATAGTGAATAATGCCACTATGAACATTAGTGGGTATATATCTGTTTGTGTCTTTGCTTTCAATTCTTCTGGGTATTCAATTCCCAACAGTGGAATTGCTGGATCATATGGTAGTTCCATAGTTAGTTTTTTGAGGAACTGCCAAACTGTCCTCCATAATGGCTGGACCATTCTACATTCCACCAACAGTGGATGAGGGATCCCATTCCTCCAAATCCTCTCCAACACTTATAATCCTCTGTTTTTATTAATATCAGCCAGTCAAATAGGTGTAAGATGGTAACTCATTGTAGCTTTGGTTTGCATTTCCCTAATAGGTAGTGATGTTGAGCATCTTTTCATGTGCTTTTCAGCCATTTGTATTTCTTCCTTGGAAAAGTGTCTTTTCAGGTCGCTTGCTCATTTTTTAATTGGGTTGTTTGTGTTTTTATTTTCGAGATGTAGGATTTCTTTATATATGCTGGATATTAGGCTCCTATCAGATATACAGTTGCCAAATATTTTCTCCCATTGGGTAGGCTGCCTTTTTACTTTCTTGATAACGTCCTTTGAGGTGCAGAAGTTTTTAATTTTGAGGAGATCCCATTTATCTATTATTTCTTTTGCTGCTCATGCTTTGGGTGTGAAGTTCATGGAACCATTTCCTATTACAAGGTCCTGTAGATGCTTCTCTACACTATCTTCCAAGGTCTTTATGGTCTTGGCTCTTATATTTAGATTTTTGATCCATCTTGAGTTAACTTTTGTATAAGGTATGAGATGGTATTCCTCTCTCATTCTTTTGGATATGGATATCCAGTTCTCCAAGCACCATTTGTTGAAGAGGCCATTCTCTCCCAGTTGAGTGGGCTTGGTGGCCTTGTCGAATATCAGATGACTGTATATGCAAGGATCTATATCAGAACTCTCAATTCAGTTCCATTGGTCAGTATGTCTCACCTTGTGTCAATACCATGCAGTTTTGATCACTGTAGCTTTGTAGTATGTTTTAAAGTCAGATAGTGTGATACCTCCAATTTCATTTTTCTTTCACAATATGTCTTTGGCTATTCGGGGCCTCTTACCCTTCCAAATAAATTTTGTACTTAGTTTTTCCAGTTCATAAAAAAATGCTGTGTTGATTTTTATTGGGATTGCATTAAACCTGTAGATTATTTTGGGTAGGATAGATACCTTAATGATGTTTAGTCTTCCTATCCATGAACAGGGAATATTCTTCCATTTATTTAAGTCTTCTTTGATTTCCTTTAACAGTGTTGTGTAGTTTTCTTTATATAAGTCCTTTACATCTTTAGTTAAATTTATTCCTAGGTATTTGATTCTTAGTTAACTATTGTAAATGGTAATTTTTTCTTGATTTCCTCCTCAGATTGCTTGTTATTGGTGTACAGAAATGCTATTGATTTTTGAGCCCTGATCTTATAGCCTGTGATGTTACTGAACTCATTTATAAGTTCTAGAAGCTTTGTTGTAGATTTCTCAGGACTTTCTATATATAGGATCATATCGTCTGTAAATTGTGAAATTTTTACTTTTTCCTTTCCAATTTGGATGCCTTTTGTATCTTTTTCTTGCCTCAGTGCTCAAGCAAGTACTTCTAAGGAACAGTGATAGTGGGCATCCTTGTCTTGTTCCAAAACTTAGAGTGAAAGTTTTTAGGATTTCACCATTGAAGATGATGTTAGCTATGGGTTTTTCATATATACCCTTTATCATATTCAGAAAGTTTCCTTCTATTCCTATCTTTTGCAGTGTTTTTACCAGGAAAGGGTGCTGTATTTTGTCGAATGATTTTTCTGCGTCTATAGAGATGACCATGTGCTTTTTTTCTTTTGATCTATTTATGTGGTGTATTGCATTGATTAATTTTCTTATGTTGAACCATTCTTGCATACCTGTGATGAAATTCATTTGGTCATGGTGTATAATTCATTTGAGGTGTTGTTGAATGTGATGAGCAAGTATTTTATTGAGGATTTTAGCATCTAGGTTCATTAGAGAGATTGGTCTGTAATTTTCCTTTCTTGTGGCATCTTTGTTTGGCTTTGGTGTTAGGGTAATGTTGCCACCATAGAATGAGTTAGACAATGTTCCTTCTACTTATATTTTCTGGAAGAGCTTAAGCAGGATTGGTGCTAGTTCTTTCCAGAATGTTTGGTAGAATTCATTTGTGAAGCCATCTGTTCCTGGGCTCTTCTTAGTTGGGAGGCTTTTGATGACTGAGTCTATCTCATTACTTGTAATTGTTCTGTTGACTTCGTCAATTTCTTCTTTCATCAATGTAGGCTGCTTGTGAGTTTCTAGGAATTTGTCCATTTCCTCTAAATTATCATTCTTGTTGGCATATAATTTTTCAAGATATCCTCTTATGATACTCTTTATTTTTATGGGGTCAGTGGTGATATCCCCTTCCTCATTTCTTATTTTGTATATTTGCATATTCTCTCTTTTTTTCTTTGTTAGTCTGGCTAAGGGTTTGTCAATTTTATTGATCTTCTCGAAGAACCAGCTTTTGGTTTTATTTTCACTAGTGCTTTCTTATTTTCTGTTTCATTTAGTTCTGCTCTAATCTTTGATATTTCCTTATTTCTACTTCCTTTGGGGTTGGTTTGTTGTTGTTTTTCCAGTTCCTCCAAGTGTGGAGTTAGGTCTTTGATTTTAGCTCTTTCTTCTTTTTTTAATATATATATATATATATATATATATATATATATATATATATATATGCTTTTATGGCTATGAATTTCCCTCTCAGTACAGCTTTTGCTGCATCCCATAGGTTTTGATATGTTGTGTTGTCATTTTCATTAGTTTCAAGGTAGTTACTGATTTCTTTTGAGATTTCCTCCTCGACCCACTGTTTGTCTAAGAGTGTGTTGTTTAACTTCCATATCTTTGTGCCTAATCTGGTTCTTTAGCCCTTACTGATTTCCAATATCATTCCATTGTGGTCAAAGAAATTACTTTGTATAATCTCAAACTTTCTGAATTCATTGAGAGCTGTTCTGTGGCCCAGCATGTGGTCTATCTTGGAGTATGATCCATGAGCACTTGAGAAGAATGTATATCCCACTGTATTTTGGTGTAGTGTTCTGTATATGTCTATTAGATCCAGATCCTCTAATGTATTAATCAGAGTTTTTGTTTCTTTACTGATTTTTTTTCTAAATGTTCTAATGGTGATAATGGTGTTTTAAAGTCTCCCACTATAATTGTAGTGGCATTTATTTCTCCACTCAGTTTTTCCAGTGTTTACCTCATGTATTTTGAGGTGCCCCTGTTAAGTGCCTTAATGTTTATGATTGTTCTTTCTTCTTGAATGATTACCCCTTTCACTAATTTATAGTGTCCATCTTTGTCTTTTACAATAGTTTTGCATTTAAAGTCTGTTTTGGCTCATTTAGTATATCTACTCCTGCCCTTTTTTGGTTATTGTTGTTTGCTTGTAAGATTGTTTTCCAGTCATTCTCTTTTAGCCTCCTTGAATCCCTGGGTCTAAGGTGGGTTTCTTGTAGACAACATATAGATGGGTCATATTTCCTTATCCATTCTTCCTTGAGTGGTGAGTTTGTGTCTCTTGACTGGTCAGTTTAATCCATTAACATTCAGTATTATTACTCTCAAGGAATTACTTACATTAGCCATATTTTCTTTGGGTTTATATATGTCATATGTTGTTTTTATTTCTCTTTTTGTCTTTTTACTTGTTCTTACACTCTCCTCCAATTCTCTCTCTCTTGTTTTTTCCTTTCAACCTGCAGAACTCCCTTTAGTATTTCTTAAAAGGTAGCTTTCTTATTGGCAAATTTTCTTAATTTCTGTTTCCCTGTGAATATTTTGAACTCTCCATCATTTATGAATGCCAGCTTTGTGAATAGAGATTTCTTGGCTGGAAGTTTTTTTCTTTTAGTACCTTAATTATGTCATACCACTGCCTTCTTGCCTCCATGGTTTCAGATGAGAAATCAGCGCTTAATCTTATTGAGCTTCTCTTGTATGTGATGGGTCTCTTTTCTCTTGCTGCTTTCAGTATTTTCTCTTTGTCTTTAGCATTGGACAGTTTGATGAGTATATGTCTTAGAGTAGGCCTGTTGGTATTTATACTCTTTGAGGTGCGTTGTGCTTCTTGGACATGTACGTCCATCTCCTTCATTAGGGCTGGAAAGTTTTCAGCCATTATTTCCTCCAACACTCCTTCTGTCCCCTTCCCTTCTCTTCTTCCTCTGCAATGCCTATAATGCATATGCTTGTGCATTTTGTGTTGTCATTCAAATCCCTAAGTCCCTGCTGGATTTTTTCTATCTTTTTATCTATCTGTTCTACTATCTGTTTGATTTCAGATGTGGGTCTTCCACATCACTAGTTCTTTCATCCACCTGCTCAAATCTGGTGTTATGTGCTTCCAGTATCTTTTTGATTTCTTTTATTGTGCCATTCTTCACCATCATATCTGTTATCTTTTTATGTATGTGTACAATTTCTTCAGTATGTTTTTCCAGTATCTTCTGAATATCTTTAATCTCTTCCTTCACTTCACTAAGTTGGTCCATGATATTTGTTTGGACAGCTTTGAGTAGTTGTTCAGTGTTCTACACCTCTTCCTGGTTTTTAGTTTGTTCATTGGACTGGGGCATGTCTTCTTGTTTCTTAGTATGGTTTGTAATTTTTTGTTGCCCTCTGGTCATCATTTTATCTTGATGGGTTTATTCAGTTGATTAGCTTCTCTCTTTACTCTAGGGTTTTATTTAATTGCTGTTTGTGTGTGTGTGTTAAGTTTTCTCTTTGACACTTTGCTCTTCTTATTCCATTTCATTGGTGTTGTCTATGTTCCTTTGGAGGAAAAAATTAGGGCCAGAGAAAGTAAAAGAGGTAAGAAAAGTAAAAGGATAATAGTAATAATAATAGTAATTGTTAGAAGAGGAACAATTTAAGACCTTGGAAAATGAATATTTAACTCATGTGAGCAGTGTAGATTAATAGGGATAAAAAAGTGGGGTATCAATAATGAAATGGGAAACCAAATAGAGAAAAATATATAGACTGAATTAAAAGGCTAGTACTGTGAGGAGAGAGGGAAAGAGAAAAGAAAAGACAAAAAGAAAAACCTTAATAAAAGAAAAAAACAGGATAGATGAGGTAGAAATAAAAAACAGAAAAATTGAGGACTAAATAAAGAGAGGTGGAATATAAGAACAACAACAGAAAGCAGAAGATGATGAGGGAAGGAAAATAGATAGTGTTGGTATACAAAATCAGTATACACATAAAAGGGGAAATCAAGGCAGAGGAAACACAGTAACCAACAATCAAGCCAGCAGCAACTTGAGGAATTTACCTCTTCATCCAGTTCCCTCCAGATCTATGACCTGAAGCCTCCTACTCTGTGGGTTCCCAAAGCAGCTCACTTGGGCAGGATCTTGGTCATACTCAGCCTCTATTTCTTTGAAAGAAAAAATTTATGACCAGATGAAAGGAAAGAGATAGGAATACAAAAAGAATGATAGTAACAGTAATAATAAAAGGTAGGAGAACAAATGTACAAGACTTAGGAAATTGAAAAATTAACACGAGTAAGAAGCACAGAAGAATAAGATTAGGAAAGTGGAATAGAAACAATGCAACAAGAAACAGAATAGAGAATATATATAGAATGAATTAAAATGCTAGAAAGGTGAAAAGAAAACAGAAAAGAGAAAGAAAAAGTAAAAAAGGGAAAGTATATAGAAAAAAGGGAGAGAGGGAGAAATACAAACAAGAAAAATTGGAGACCAAATAAAAGAGGTGGAATGAAAGAACAGCAATGCAAAACAAAAGATATAAAGATGGAGTGAAAAGAAATAGCGTAGGTAGAATTGATCTGTAAACAAAAGAATAAAAGAAAAAAAAAAAAGAAAATGAAACAAGCAGAGAAAGAAAGGGAGGTGATATAAAACAAGCAAGAAACAAGACAGCAGCAACTCGTTTTTCAAAAAAAGGAGACAGAAGGAAAAAATAATAATAAACATGGAAAAACAGCCTTCTCTCTTAGACCCCTAAAGATCTTCTCAGGCTGCTGGTGTTCCTCAATCACTCACGGTGCAGCCTGCCCTATGCAGGTTTTGAACTGGGTTTTAGTGAGTAAAGTAAGGAAAATAAAAGAAAATGAACCTTTTTTTTTTTTTTTTTTTTAAATAAGAGATCCAAGAAAAGCTAATACAAAGAAAATATTTATCTATTCCCTGTCATAAAGTTTCAGCTGGCTGCCTGATAACCTGTAAGGTCTCTTCTCAAGGAACAACCAAGAATTGAACCAGGGACCTCACATATGCTACACAGGAATTCTTCCACTGAGCTATTCTGAGTCCTTGGGCTGATTAGCCTTTCGGTCCCTTCTCCTTCAGGCAGGTTAGATCCCCTGCAGTCAGCTAGAGTGTTGCTGATCACCCTCTGTCTCTGCCTCCTCACTGATGTCATTCCTCTCTTTACTTAGGTGGCTGGGTGTGACTGCCAGCTTGAGGTGATCCCCCTCCCTTCTCACTGTCGAGTCAAGGTGTATTCTGTTATTCAAGGGGAGCCCAGCTGGCTAAACTCCCTGCAAAAAAATCACCCTCTACTCTCCGAGACCCCTCTTCCTTGCAGGGAATCAGCCATCACACTCCTGTTTGGAGCAGGGGCCTGAGTCTCCATCTAGTCTATCCACCCTGAGGGCCGGGTATGTTTGCACCTTCCAGCCACCAAGGTAGGTAACCTACGATTATTCCTGGCTTCCCTATCTGCTCAGTATCCACCTAGATGACTCAGAGCAACTTCCTGTGGAGGTAGACATCTGCTCTACTCTCAGTTAGATACAATTCGCCAGGAATTTTACCTTTGCTTAATATCTTGGGAGTGGGGGAGGAGAGTCCTTCCCGGCAGCCAGGAGGTTCAATAACTCGTGATTACTTGTTTTGGCTTCTTCGTGTCTCTGACCCTTACTTTTCTGGGAGTTGGTAAGCAGTGTCTTGGTTTACTGTGCCCCATGGCAGCTTCTGGCTTCTTTGTTGTTTCAGTGAGAGCTAAGACTTATATATCTAACTCATTGGCCATGTTCCCACAATCCCCGATACACCATGGTTTTTGAACACAGGTTAAAAAAGTTCTCTGGCTGGTTTCCAGGAAATTTGTTTTCATGCCCATAATTTTATTGTTATCAGCGCTGAGAGCTCATGTCATTGGGAACCTCCCATTATGGCTGCCCTTCCCATTCCTGCCTTGTGAGGGATTGCTCTGAAACCATCATATCGTGGGCACCCTGCAGTGCCTCTAGGCCCTCTCTCAACCTGTTACATTCTACCATGAAATTCATCCAAGTACTTGCCACCCATGCACAGCAATATTGTACATTTTTCTCTCCCCTCAATGCTCCCACTCCAACCTGGCAGTCTCACTGCTCAGAGAAAGCTTAATGCTATCTGAAAACCAGGAAATGTAATTTAGAGAAGTTGGAAAAATATGAAATATAATTGACAACATATTTCCAGTAGAATCCAGCACTGAATCGTTCTATATTTGTTTGAATAAGTGCATTGGTAAACAAGTGACAAGTTTTTAATGCATTGCAGCATCAAGCTAATAAGCTTTATACCTTTTAGACTGATTTTTAAAAATAATTTTAACACATTTTACTTCATTTAAAATGTGTTCTAATAAAAATGACATAGCGAAGACTTATTGTAAGCTAGAAACTGATTGGGAAGATATTAAGTTCCTTACCCAAGTAACTAAAGCTAGTAAGAAAGGATACAACAATCCACTGTTATAGTACTACTTAGCAGTTACAAATTAGGGTGACCATAAGTACAATTTTTAAAATCAGTTCATTCCAAGAGGTGTTTCTCAAATATTTTAGCCATGACATACTCTTTTAAAAAATAAATCTTAGACAAAAGAGATTAAAACTGCATTTTATTAGCATAGATTTCCTTATCTTTTTAATTTTCTTTTTTCGCCAATAACAATGCAGTATATCTATTGTAAACATTCAAATGTGAAAATGCATTACATAAATAACAAAATTCAGTTTGACAATGGTAAAGCTTTCAGGCAGTAATTGAGGTGACTGTTGAAGTTAGATCACCATTGGTATTCAATTTAATTTTCCAATTTACTCGTTTGTTTACAAAGTAGGACATCTTGACTCTTACAGACAAGTAGAAAGGTACAACCTTGTGTATGTGCGTGTGTGTGTGTACAAACATGCACAGATGAGAGTACAAAAAATCCCAGCACATAGCTATAACCATCTTAATCATTAACACATGTTTTCAAGTTCATATATAGTCCCAGAGATGGTAAGAAAGATTTTATGCTAATGCCTGCACAAAAATGAATGAACATGGTGCAGAACTCAATACTCTGGTGGTCTGCAATGTGTTAAATTTTAGTTTAAAACACATTTGAATGTGAGCCTCAACAATTTATTACAATTAAAATGTTAAATTGTAAATAAGTGTCTATGGACCTATTAAAAAACCTTTATAAACTAAGTTTCCATAGAAAACAGCACTTCCTCTCAAAACATCAGGTCCACAATTAACCCCTTTTGTTTAATAACTTTAATCCTGTGTAATTTTTGCCTAAACAGAAGATCTCCACATCAGATAGTTGAATCAGGGATTCAAATACACACACACACACACATACACACAATTTGTCTAAATAGTCTATAACCAAAAAATACCTTAAGGTATGGGATTATGGAGAAATATGGGAAATTCCTAACTCAATGATTCACAATGGGCCAAAGCAAAGGCTAGAATATTGTATGGAACAGATAATTTGTATGAACCAGAGAATGTGGTTAAAGTTGGATGTAAATAACACTCAAACCATGTGGTGAGAAGGTTAGGATGAGTGTCAATTATTTTAATCCTTGATCTGGCACTCATGCATGTTCAAGTTTTAGTTTTCCCATGAATATATTTTCTTAATGGAAAAGAATCCTCAATTAGTGATGGACCTTCAACACTGGTACATACACATGCACACACACATGCACCTATTGGTTGTTTTAAGGGACGTCCAGATTTGGAAAACATCATAAACTTTAATTCAGGGGCAAATGATTTTCCTATAAGTTTATTTGTTTATGTATTAATTGATTTTGAATTCAAAATAAATGTGACTTCAATTCAAAACTACAAATAAGCCCTTGAACTGAGTCTCTGGATAGTTTTGCCACATGATTAAGTAAGATCTGGCTAAGGAGCTAATCCTGACAGATAATAGACGAGATATGCTGATATGTAAAAGAGAGACCAATTTCTTTATATTTTTGAAATGTTGGCCTCACAACAGGTATTTAATTATCTACTTTTGAATCCTGTTTGTTTTTTGTGATTAGATTTAGTTTTGCTTTTATTATTCACTTCTGGGATGGCACAGGATGAACTGCAAAACTTTAAAACACCTGGCACATAAGGAATTAATTTAACTTGGGTCCTAGTTAAAAATGAAGGATGGTTTTGGTTCTGGGCTATATGCAAAATTGAGGGGCAACACTTTGTCTTGCTGTTATACCATTTATTATACCACCTAAACTAGTCCTCTCAAATGGCAGTTCTCAATGTGTTTTCCACCATCTCACTGGCTTTCCAAGAAGATCCTTCCCAGTAATTCGGCAATAGTACAAAATATCAGTCATAGAGAGATAAAGGATTGTTTTTAGAAAACATGGTTTGCACTATGGAGAAAACTATGAAAACTATATAAAGTCTTATTTTAAAATATCTTAGAGAAGCTTTTTTTTTTTTTCTTTTTTCTTTTTTATTACCTAGCAAACTGCATTTAAGTAGGAAGTCTGAGCAGACTTTACTCTTTAAATATAGTGTGTGAAATAAAAGATTTGGGGTAATGCTGATAGATTTATTTGCACAGCTGATTTTGTGCATCAGATGGTTTAACAACAGTGAAAAAAGGAAATATAAATCCACAATCCTTATATACAAAATTCTCTAAGTTGGATGTTTCAGAATTCAGAATTTTTCAGATTCCAGAAAAACAATGCAAGATGGGAGCCACATATCATGCAACACTGCCATCACGGTCTGTTTGGGGCAGTCTCCAGTAATCAAATACATTATTACTTAGACAGTGAAATGTATGAATATTCACATTAAATATGATAAAGAGCATAAATAACCTCATGTCTATCATTTCAGAGCAGGTTTTGCTACCAAATCTGTTTTCAGAACTTTCTGGAATTCAGAATTATAACTAAGGATTCTGGGCCTCTATTTCCTAATAGCTCTCCAGGATGGTGCAGTAGTCCATATTGCCATTAGCAGTTGCAGATGCTTGGCATGTCTTAGTCATCCTTGAATTAACTAATGTCAATCATGGTTTTTTAACCCATAATGAGTATTAATTGAGTGGTTTTTAATTTAGTTATTTAAGCAAAAAACCATCAAAAAGAGCACCAAAATAACAGCTTTTGGGGAATGGTCAGTGAGCAGTCACTTGAAAATAAATTTGAAAAGGAAAATATGAGGTTTCTCACATGCTGCAGTTTGGTTTAGGTTTGACTAGACAAACAAGATCTGCATTTCACAAAGCACTCAGGTACCTGCTCTACTGCCCCTCCAGCTATTTAAATGACCAACTTCTATGCAATCACTTGTGGATTCACAGGATCAATCTAATTTAGGAGTTCAAAGGACTGGAATAAGAAATATTAGAAGTTTTTTAGAGTGACCAAGCAGGGCACTTACTGACTATGCCTGACACATGCCAAGAATTCTTCTTACATAGATCTTTGCAAGGTTTTTACTATAAATAAAACCTCATCAGTTGAAATCTAATTTTCCCTCTCTTACAAAAGAAAGAAACATAATGGCACTTTTTCTAACCCACATCATTATTAAACAACAGCAATCTTTCCTATTAGCTTTTTGAGGTACTTACCCAAACAGTATCAGACCTGAGAGCTGACAAAAAATTTCATAATATATATAAATTCCACAAGCAAAAGCAATTCTTGGAACACAGCTCAGACAGCAAGTGTCTCTTGGGCTAAGACATAACAAATTAGGTATTCAGAATTTTCACTATTTACTTATGAAAATAATTATCTTGAGGCTGTCTTTGAATGACTCAGGAGAGATGCCCTTCTCCTTAGTTCCAGACTATAAGCAGAGCCCTCTCCAAACTCCAGGACAGCTGGGCATATTTTTCTAGAACAGGGGTTCTTAACAAGGGGTCCATGAACTTGAATTACAAAAAACAAAAAAAAAACACCATTATTCTTGTGGGGACGTGTTGGTGAGGGTGTGATATATTTGTTAAATAGCACACTGACTAGTGTGGACTTCGTAAGGGGTCTGTGGTTTTCACCAGACTGGCAAAATGGTCCATGGAGCAAAAAAGGTTCAGAACCCCTGTCCTAGAAAAAGAATAGCCCAGGAATGCATTTATCATAAGCACTGGATCTTAACATCAAAGCTTTTGTCAGAGATTCATAGTTTTGATTTGCCTCTCCAGTTTATCACTTGTGTTGGCTAATTTTATGTAGTCAGCTTGGCTAGGCTATGGTGTCCAGATGTTGGTCAAACCTTAGTCTAGATGTGGCTTGGAGGATTTTTATAGATGTGGATAGCACCTATTATCAGTTGACTTTAAGCAAAACTTTCAGCTGATAGTCAGGGAGCATTACTCACCTGTCCCAGGTACATGTATGTTTCAACTTCAGTGAACTCCATAAAAACACCAAAATCTTAATCTTGTACTTTTGCACCCACTCATCTTTCTGTTTGTGACTCACTTCATTCCTTCTCAGGCAAACTTGTATTTATGCCCCAGGAAGCAGTTCAAAGGTCCTATTAGGACGCCTTTCCTAAGGTCTTTCCTCTGTGTTCTTCTAACATTTTTAACGTTTTTCTATTATACTACTTGTTTGTCAATGCTATTTTAAATATTTGGTTATACTTCTATCTCTTCTTAAACTTTTCGTGACTTCTTCAGAACATTTCACATTGCCAAGCACATTTTTGGTTCTCTATAAAGTGTACCTTGGTTGAATAAAAATTAATGAATGTTTCCTGAATTCGTTAAAAAAATGTTTTTGAGAAGTGATCAGTTAATGACATACCTTTTATTTTCTTTTTCTTTTTTAAAGATTTATTTACTTTATCCATTTTAACCCCCCCTTCCCCATTTACTGTTTTGTTTCCATTCGCTGGGCAATTCTCTGTGTTTGTTTCCTGCCATCTCTTCTCATCCTCCTCCTCCAGTCTTCACCAGACTCCGATCATCTGATCCTGGAGACCTCTGATGTAGGAGAGAGGAGTTTTGCCACCTGCGCCACCTCGGTTCCTGGCTTCAGAGCTTTCGAAGCATCTCGTCTTGTCTCTCCCCTGTTAGATCAACATCTTGCTGCATGGCTCCCAGGTCCTGGCGGCTCACCGGCACACAGAGCCTGGCAGCCCATGTGCCCTCTCTCTCTCTATTTTTTTTATTTTACCGGGGGGTCGTGGGGATCGAACCCAGTTCCCTCCATATGGTAGACAGACACCCAACCATTTGAGCCACATCTGCCCCCCAATGACATACCTTTTAATAAGAGAACACCACTCCAATAATAAGGCACTCCATGGAATCGTTATTGAACAGAGAAATATTTTTCTTCTTGGACACAATTTATGCATGATGAGGCAGAGTGTCGTGCAATTTCTGTGAAAACATCATCTGCCGTCCTGAGAAGATTTGAAGATCTTTCTCATGAACAAACTCTTGAAAAATCCCCTGATACATGATGAAGAGTGATCCAAATTCTAGGAACTGCCAGCAATTAAGGATTGTGAGAATACTAAACACTTGGCCATGAAAGGATTATCTTTAATATTGCACAAAATTCTTAGACTATATGACATCTTAAAGGTCTATGGTTGGTGGCAAGGCTCCAGGATGTGTAAGTTCATTGAGGTTGGTGGGCCACACTGTGGGAGATGTTTGTGTTGGATGTGGTGGGAGGTGTGGGAGGTGGGCAACATGGGAATCCCAGTGGGTTCCGTGTAATATTTTAGGTAATCTAAGTACCTCTTAAAATATATGTATATATATATATATATATAAAAATAACATTTTTGTAAGCAAATACACATATATGCATATATATTTACATATCATTTTGCAAATGTTTGTATGTATTGTGAGAATTTTGATTTTTACCCATAATAAAAAAATAAATTAATTAATTAATTAAAAAAAAAAAAAAAAAAAGCAATGGCAACGAAGCCTTGCAGGTCCTGATTTCAAAGCAGAGTCAATCCAATTCCCTAGTGGTACACACTGAGCTGGTAGGTGGTGGCACAAAAACTAAGCAGAACAGGGCACCACAGATGACATACATTGTACTTAGTCCCAGATATTTTTTTATTTGGAGTAATTGACTTCTTGTCTCTCTTTCCATCATGGCCATTCCAGGCAGTCTCTTGTCTCTAAATTTCTATTTTAACATTCTCACTTGTAGTTGGGACCTTATACTCTTTTATTGAAATTGATCATATGCAGTATGAAGTGCTCTATCAAATCTCTCTTTTTTGGGGGGAATGGGAAAGAGGGTTAGCATATCCCCATTTCTCTACATATCTTAATTCTATATTTTGCACACTTGTACGTGGATTCTGGTTTTAAAATAATTCTGTTTCCTAACAGGATTTATACATAAAATTGGGAAAGTTTAGAACTCACATATGTTATATTCAAGTAATAGGAATTAGGAACTAGATATTGTGCTCAGCTATCAGGAATTAGAATCTGGATGTTCTAAAATTTCCCAAGTTTTTGTATAAATATGGATTATGCTGAAAATGTAGGAGGTTTCTGCAATAAACTCAAGTGCTCCCCTATATCTGGAATATTGACTTACCAACTGACTTTTATGTCTTGATGCTAATATTGTACTGTCTTGATTGCTGTACCTTTATAACAGTTCTTGAAATCCAGTAGTGTTAGTCCACTAACTTTTGTTATATTCAAATTGTTTTGATTGTTCTAGTTCCTTTGCATTTCCGTATGAATTTTATGTCAGCTTGTCAATTTCTACAAAAATCTTGCTGAGATTCTAATTAGGATTGCCTTGATTTTATACATCAATTGTGGAGAACTGATATTTTAACAATAACGAGTCTTTGAATTCAATCTTAACAATTTTGAGTTTTGTAAGGGAAAGAAGATAAACCTCTGTGTTTTAATCTTTACTGGAAGCTTTGTTTATGATCTTTAATTATTTTCTTTTACCTTAGTCTTCCCCTTCTGACTTCTAACATAGAACACTTCAACTATCGTTAAAATAAGCAACAATAACCAATTCACTTAACATAGTTATCTTTCCTATTATTCTGTTTCCTTTCACAGCAAGATGAATGGACCAAGTTGCTGCTAATATATTTTCATCACGCTTGCATCTCTCGGTTTTAGTTTTGGCTCCAGCTTTACCCCACCAGTTACTAGTGTTCCCATCTCAACCAAAAACTAACTTTTTTTCTCAGTCCTTCTTTTTTCTGTCTTTCTGTGTATTTTGCTGCTGTCTTTCCCTCCTTCAGACCTCCCTTTCACCTTGAATTCTATGGACAATATTTTTCTGGATCTGCCCCTAGGGCTTTGACTAGCCTTTACAACAACTGCGAGGTTTACCATGGTATTTCCTAAAATGTATTTCAGAGAACTCTAGTTCTTCAGGATACTAACTGGCAAAATAAAAAAATAAGATAGTTAAATAAGTTTAGGAAACACATGTTCAACATTTCTTAACTTTGGAGCTTTTAATATGCTAATGTGTATTATGTATCATATGGGAGAAATTACCATATATGACATCTACCAAACATGCATGATTTAAATTTTTTTTCCATGGAGAGTTTTGTGGACACTTTCAGAATAGGCTTTCAAAAAATATCAACCTCATGAAATAAACCCTGGACAAGTAATGAGGCACTGAAAATTGCCCTGCCTCCCAGTGGACTCTGAGTCATTCAGGTATCTTCCCAATTCCTTAGTTTCCTCATGTGTTTTATTCGGGAACATTTTTTTCCGATTTCATCTTTGGGTTTCAGCATATGTTTTACTATTAAATAAAACATTAATTCATTATTTTTCATCTTTTGTGAATTATTTATCTTTAAAGCAGTTATAACAATCCTAAAATTTCAGCATTATATTCTTTAACTTGATAGATGTTTTCCTCTTGCAGCAAATGTGTTTTAAAAATAATTGGGGGGTAAGGAGCAGAGGTGGGAATGGTGTTAAGAAGGATAAATAACTTTAGAAGAGAATATCCTTCTGAATGATAGAAACACCCCAGTCTTTTTCTGTGGCCAGAGGAAAAACCAGGACCTCATGGTATTGATTGTGGGTGATAGCATGTTCAAAATTACTAGACTTACTCTCTCTCAAGGATGCAGAATACTGTGGTCAGACTAAGTGCTAGTATGCACTTAAAAATGTTTCAACAGCTGGATTAAATCAAAACTCCTTTGAACACAAAAGAAGAATGACTGCAAACTCTACGGAAAGCATTTGTTTCTAGTTGATGTGAAAGAGTGGTCTATTCACTAAATGGCAGTTGAGTATGGGACCATTCTTCTTTCCTTGATCAATGTGGTAGCTTACATCTTTATGGAGATCTGCTCGAAGTGATGCTCCCTATCAGCTGAAAAGTTGGCAGCAATTACCAAGGTCCACATTTCTACAACCAAGAGCTTACCCTACTATTTGGAATTTAAGAATAAAGAAAAAAACAAACAAACAAACAAAAAAACCCAAAAAACAAAAACAGCAACTGTTAATTTATGACTTTCTTTTCATATGAAGAAAATAAAACACATGAGCATTCATGCTTGATAAATGAAGAGGAATAAGGTTTTATATTTTTGTGTTCAATTTACAAGTAATTTATTTAACAAACTTTCTACCCTGACTTTTAACTTGAATTTTTCAACTCACATTTTGCTTAATACTCACTTGCAAAATAAATATGCTTTCAATTTAGTTTTAATATGGAAGTCATTGGGTATTTAATCAAGAGTAAATGAATATTGAAAACATATTTATCTAAAATCAAAAATGTGAGGTGCCACACAAAAGGAAATAGAAGTTTTCCTTATTAATCATTTAAAGATATTTGATAGTTACTCTGCCTGTGTGGTGTTTTACACAAATGAAATCTTTTTCCATATTTTTTTCATATTTAACCACAATAAATAGCCTAGAATTCAACCATTTCAGCTGTCACAGTATCGAATCTTACTAGAGTGTGTTTTTTTAATTTTAGAAAAATAAACATCATTCTTTTTAAAAGCCTTATGTATTGTGATTTTGATGTGAGAGATGTGCTAAAAGCTCTGGGAGAAGGATTTTCACAGTAAATCTAATTATATATCCAGATCCTCAAAATTATGCTTTAACTGAAGCAATTTATAGCAAAAGAATTAACAACATAGACCATGTGATGGTCTATTTTACACATCAACTTGGCTAGGCTATAGGATCCGGCTATCCAATTAAACACTAATCTAGATGTTGCAGTAAAAGGGTTTTGCAGATACAATAATTTCTACAATTAGTTGGCTTTAAGTAAATGAGACTACCCTTGACTATTTGAGCAGGCCTGGTCCAATCAGTCTGCTTAGGAGCAGAACTGAGATTTCCCTGAAAAAGAAGAAATTCTGCCTGTGGACTGTAGCTTCAGCTTCTGCCCAAGAGTTTCCAGCCTTCCCTCATTGACAGGTGGCCTTAAGAATTTCAGACCTTACAATTGCATAAGCCAATTCCTTGCAATAAATTTCTTAAAAATTGATGAGTGTGTATATCTTACATAAATAAATATATATGTTTGTCCCTGTTAGGGATGGAATCATACAAAAGATGTAAAAGTTTTGATCCACAGTCCTGTGGTGTTAATCCATTTGTAAACAGGACCTTCGAGGACGTTATTCTTGGTTAAGGTGTGGTCAACCTGAAATGAAGGCAGGCCTTAATACGATATAGCTGAAGTCCTTATAAGCACAGGAAATTGGACACAGAAGTAGAAGCCAGAAGTCAGTGGAAATCAGAGGAGCAGATACAAAGAGAGAGAGAGATCACCATTTGAAGGAAGATTGCTGGAACACCGCAGACTTGGGGAGAAAGCAATATATTGATGTAGAACTTCTAGCCTCCAAAACCAGGAGACAGTAAATTCCTATTGTTTAAGTCAACCCATGTGTGGTATTTATCATAGCAGCACTGGAAAACTAAGCCGGTCCCCTGCTAATTCTGCTTGTCTAGTGGAAATCTGACTGACACAGAGCGCATACTAGGCAGTGCCTAGCTCTTCCTCGGTCACTTTCCCTTATCAGCCTAAATTTTGTACCCTCCGCTTCCCTCATTATCTAGCACAAGACTATGTTTATTTCCATCATAGAATTTAGGACAAATATGCAATTATTTTATATTTTTATTTGTTTAATTTTTATTGTCTTTCTATATAACTGAGATAAAACTTTCCAAGGCAAGTCTCCCTGACTTTCCATTCACTACTGTATCCCCAGGACCTAACAGTGCCTGGCTCATAGTGTGTTTATTTTGTTGGGTGAATGTGAAATGAATGGATTCTCCCGTTTAATCCTCATAAAGCTTCTGCAACATGAAGCCTATTACCCTCAGTTTACAAACCTAAGAAAAACTGAGTGACTTACCTCAAGTCATACAACTAGTAAGTGATAGAACTAGGATTTAAACCCAAATTGCCCTATTTCGAATATCCATTATGTTTCTTTTATATTACACTGGCTGATTTGGCTTTTATTGAATTAGGACAATTTTAAAAATTGAACTTGGCCCCTACAATGTTTCAGGCACTCTGTTAAGCACCGTGCAGAACCCAAAAAGAATCACACACAGAGTGACCAGAGATTGTGTATATCTAATCATCTCCAGTACTCAGTCATTGTATTGGTGGTACTCCTGCTTGAGAAACTAGAGGGAGTCTAAGAGAGAAGGAATTCATTATGATGGGCCTTGAATTATAAAGCTGGAATGGTAAAGATGATTGGTTTAAACACAAGAGAAAATATGGGCGAAGACACAAGCCTTTACAGGTTATAGATGTTGAACAATGGTGAAAAATGGAGTTATTTTAGAGTGAGAGGCATGTGGGTGCTGGGGAAATAGTTATGAGACAACATCTAAAATGGACTTGAAATGTAGATTTAAGCCTATGTGTGTCACCCCTAGCGATAGAGAGAAGGAGAGGATTTGGGGCAGAGTCTCTGAGAGTTGCGGCCTCAGTACAAAGGCAGGGATGGATTTTGGACACAGCAGTGAGAGCCTTTAAATTGATTTATCTCATAAGTAGACAAAAAGTCTCCTAACTGCAAATAGCTTATAACTGAGGTTACCCTTCTATTTTAAGAGGGATTTGTGAGCTGGCACATAGTAGGCAATGGGATGTGAAACAAAGGGATAAGGCCAGAAAGAAGGTGACAGCTTCCCTAATGTTACATTTTCCTCAGCATCAGGTGAGGGTCAAATGGATCAGTGCTGACAGTGGGAATCATCTCATTGCCAAGGGAACACCAAACAAAAGACTGCTGATGCTTTATGGACCTGGGGACCAGGCAGAAAGCAGAGAGGGAAGAACTAGGATTGGAAAAGTAATGAGTACTGAGTCAGAGTAAAGTGTCTTCAAGACCCAGTCCTCATAAGGAAGTCTTGGCAGAGGTGAAAGGGGCAGACCTTGTCCCAGGGCCCCTTGATAAGGAGACTTCTGAATAGAGGCCTTTGGTCTAGAAATGCAAATATGCGCAAGAACATGGCTGACCAGGGACCTGAGTCTTTGACTACAACTCCCACCAGCTAGTGTACTAATTCTAGTGTAGGAAGGACAGCATCCCCCTGTGAGTCCGCCAGGTGAAGACTTTGCAATTTCCCCTGGTCAGGCCTGAAAAATTAGGTATAGGATTGTGACTTGGAGCCTGTCTTCTCAAACATTCCACATTTGTCATTTATTCCTTGGGCAAGCTCTTACTGCTTGCTACATATGGATGTGCAATGGTCTTTGCTAGTCGTTGGGGATATAGCAGCAAGTAAGCTAGACCCAGTCCTTACCCTCACAGAACCTACTCTCAGGTGACAGAGTATAGCAGCTGCATTTGTCAAAACTAGCCATTTTGCAGTTGTCAGTCTGTATTTCTGAAGAATACTAATGAGCTTCCCTATTTTTGAGCTCTCCCATGCCTCCATATTCCTACAGGCACATTTACATGCACACACGCCCCTACAAATTATTCTCCAAAGAGCTTTCAGAACTGTCCTTCTCATTGTATCTGATAGTGACCTTGAAAAATTCACAGCTATCCACTAACTCTAGAATCTGTACCATGTTCTTCAAAGTCCTTTTTATATAGTCTTGGCCTAACATTCTAACTTCATCTCTGGCCATTCCCTCATCTTCTTTATACTCTAGCCACACAGAGCAAGGATGCTCCAGAATCTCCCAAATCATCTTGACTTTTGTACATGCTGTCTCCTTTATATGCAATTCTTTGCTCCCTTTTTTCTAAGGCAAACTCCTACTGACCCATTATGACACAATTCAAGTGTGCCATCATCTAAGAAGCCTTTACCTTCTCCTCCAGGAAACTAGTCATCTCTCATCTGGAGCCATAATGATATATATTTACATGTGTTATGGCAATTTTGCATCGTATTATAATAGTTTGCCTACCTGCACTTCACCTTTTGTTCCTTGAGCTCCTCTAGGAGACCATACCTTCTTGTTTTATGAACCTTCAGAGCTAGAAAATTCCTGCAACATGCTAGGTAATGAATAAATGGCTAGCTGAGTGTATATAACTTGAATTAAGAATGTGGTTCAGAAAAGTTGTCTTTGATTATTTGTGATGAATGTTAATCCCCATACAGAAATGTCATTTATTTTAATTAAATAAGAATACCAAGTTCTCATTTTCTGATGACTAATCAGAGTAAGTCACTTTATGTGAAGTGAATAGGTATTTCTTAATTCTAATTTGGGGCAGAGAGTGGGCATTTGAAAATAAAGCATGATGAATGATAAGTACTTAACATTTTCACATTACAAATGCTATATAATAGCATTTTTACCTCAAACCCAGGATTTGGGCAAAGGTTACTCTACAGATACATGTAAATCTCCAAACTCTTCTAAAATAGCTGAATGTAGGCCACTCCTGAGGCTGTGTATTTTTACATGATATACAATGAAAACACTATAATTAAGAATGGGTAAACCCAGCTGTGCTTTGGGTTTATCAAATTTCTTAAAGTTGTTTTTGACTATTTGGAGTCTGTGAAGACTAAAAGCTTACTCTTCCAAGAATTTCCCCCTCAATTTTTAAATCAGTGTTTATTTTAAAAAGAAGTATAATCCATATGGTTTTGATTCTTCCACACTTAACTCATCAAAATGCAGTTTTGTAAGAACTATTTGAAGTCAGAAGCTTTTTGAAAAATTTATAAGCTTTTTTTGTCCTTTTTTTCCCCTTCAGAAAAGGAAGCAATACTTTGCCAAGAGTAAACAAAGTTAATCACTAAACAGTTTTATATTCTAAAATAATGAAACTGGATTGGATGCTGAATTTGACAAAACAGTTCTTTTATCCCAAGTGAAATAGTTGTCTAAGCTCATAGAAAGGCTGCCTTCTCCAAAGGACAGCCCAGAGCGATGCCAGCATTTTACCATGCAGACTTTCAGATCTCATATATCACAGCCTGCTAACTGAGTTGTTTCTCAGCCAGGATTTACTTATAATATCTTTATTTTGCCACTGAAGACATCAAACAACAATATTAAATGTCATCACAACCCAGAAAAGTGAGTGATAAGGCATATAAATGGAGAAGCAATGTTTCATGTGTGAAAGAGCATCTCTCAGAATTGTCAGATTTGAGTAGGAAACCAAGGAAGGAAAGACAACCCTACTGATTATTTCAAAGTTGTATCTAGATGAGAAGTCTGGCAAACTACAGCCTGCAGACTAAAAAACAGGCTGCTAACTGTTTTTGTAAATAAAGTTTTATTAGAAAATAGTCATACCTGTTTGTTTATAAACTGCAGTTACTTTTGAGCTGTAATGGCAGAGTTGAATAGCTGTGACAGAGACCATATGGCATGCAAAGGTTAAAATATTTACTACCTAGCCCTTTACAGAAAAAGTTTACTGACTCTTGGTCTCTACAATATGTGGCTAATGAGCTTCAGATTCCCAATTTTGGCAATAATACAAAACTTCTCTGAATGTCACATTCTCAATCTAGATCAGGGATTAGAAGAATATAAAGGAAGAACAATAAGAAGATTCTTATTAAAAAGAAAAGAAAATATTATTGGGAAAAAAATGTATGCAACAGTGAAAAACGAGCATTAATTGAACATTTCTCTATGACCAAACATGTCAGGGATTTGAAAAGTATGTATAATCCTCATAGCACTAAAGGATTGATGGTGGAGAGTTCTTTTTTCTCTCTATTTTGTTCTCTCTATTGCTAATGTAAAAATAATAAGCAGACTTCATAAAGCTTACTTTATGCTAGGCACCTATGCTGGGCTTTTTCATGTTTGATTATATTTTAGCCTCACAGAAACATTTCATCAAGTTGTTTAAACTCTAGGGAGTTCAGCTTCCTCTTTTGTAAAATGGGGATAATAATACTAGATACCTGTTAGCACTTAAGATGAGGCCTATGTCAGCTGTCAAAACCCAAAAGACCCCCAGAGAAACCTGTTGAGATAGTTGTAATAAATTTATTAAACCTACTGCAGTAAAGAAGAATTCCATTCTACAGCGTCTTAGAAGAGTCTCAGAAGGGAGAAGTCAAGGGCGAATATATAGCGGGTATTAGAATCTGGACTAATGGTTTTTAGAGGAGTCCTGAAAAGCAGGATTCTGATTGGGTTTGGATAGTTTATGACATGAGAGTTTTAGATTGGTGGGTACAGTGATGCAAGGGGCTTTGTACAGGTATTGGAGACTAGGCTGTTGGTCTTGTTATATCCGATATTCCAGCTTGCTTATCTTCCAAGAACAAGTATTTCCTGGCCCATGCAGCTAAATTAATTTGCTTGGTCTCAGTATTGTTTAGCACAAATAAGAAAGTGTGTTAGTTTCAGTTCTCACATCAGATATAGTATGTGCTACATATGTGTTAGCAATTACCATTATTTTTGTTATCATGATTTTACAGATGAGGTAACTAAGACTTAGAAAAGTTAAGTAACTTGCCCAAAAGCTAGAATGTACAGAAGTCAGGATTTCAGCCTCAGTCTGACTGAATCCAGATATCATTTCCTGTATATGCATTCAGTTAAGTGTAGAATTAACAAAAGTTTGCTTGCTCAATAAGCCTTATTCAGAAGGTCAAGAAAGAGTGAAAATAAGGGAATTTCTCTCTTTTCAACTTTAATCTGTTTTGTGTTTTTTTTCCCCTCTTACTAGTCCAATAGGGCTCAGTAAAGTTTGATGGAGCTGATGCTGTGTGAATGGTGTGGGTAGCAGTGGGGAAGGGGTAGAGGGGTACTATGGTTCACGCTACTGACTTCTCCGGTATCTGTTAATGAAGCAAAGCTAAGTTTTTCAAAACTACTGCAGTAAGGGAACATCACTTGCACAATCTTAGTTCTGCCTCTGAAGGACTCAGTTAGAGCAGGATATTATAGGATTTGGGGTCTGGTCACAATTGGTTTAAGGTGGGTCTTTTCAGACGGGGAACTCCTTGGGAATGGGCAAAATTTGTGGCATAATTGTTCAGATGAGCAAGCTATTTGCCTAAATTGGCTTGCAGGAATTTCCTGAAACAAAGAGTGAAATTATTTGGTTATAGCTTATCTTTCTCAGCGATGATTTTCCTGGAACAAACACTTGGGTCATGTTGACACAAGCAGCTTCAGTTCTCAGTGCTAATAATTGAGTTATGTGAATGTAGGTGGCTTCAGTACTCAAATCAGACAAAGTGATGGATTATCCTTGTGTTGATTCTTATTCCCAAGGTTATTTCTATTTTAAAATATCCCTTTGGTATGTTAATCCTCTAGTCAGGTGAGACCTGTGTAGATAAAAAATAAAACATAAGATAAACAATATTACTCAAGCCAACTAATGGACTTATCATTGATAAACTTTACCTTCAACATCCATATATGATTAATTTGTGGCAACTTTCTTAACACTTTATCTTGCACAATTCACATGTTTATTCATCTATTCATTAAGATTTTCCTATTTTTAAACATTGTGTTGATGAGGCTAAATCACTCTTAAAGCTAAATATTCTGTAGTCTTTTTCAATTCTGGATATATCTACGTCCTTTATTTTTATTTCTTTTTAGTTTCCTACCTCTCCATGGTAAAAATAATGGAGAATTATTCCATTTTCTTCATGCTGCGGCTGATGTATGTTTTAGCATTTCATTTGTTCTTACTAAATAAATAAAATTAAAAAACACTTAATTAGGTCATTGTTCCTGAGCAAGCCTTAAGATAAATACTTGTAAGGTTCTACCGAAGCTATATGGCAAAGGAAAAGAAAAATGCAAGCATTTAGGCAGCAGCTAAGTAAATACCATGATCCAAGAAGAAAGGATGGAAGGAAAGAAGGAAGGAGGGAAGGAAGGAAGAGAAGGAGCGAGGGAGGGAGGGAAGAGAATGGGAGGGAGGGAGGGAAACATGCAGCTTACTTCTCCAAAGCCAGAGAGGGAATCTCGCTCCAGTCTGCTGAGAGAGAGTCTTATATAATGTGAGATAATTAAGGGTATCAATATTTTGGGGATGTTTGATGGGCTTTCTATGCCAACAGCATATGAGCCATTCTCTTTCATATACTTCCACATTCACAAGTGTGGAATGTGTTGCCCCAGAATCTTACCAGCACTGTGCTATCATTTTCATTGTAGGAAATGCAAGATATAGCAACTTGATTTTTATTTTTGAAGGATGATCCAATTACAGCAGATCCCAGATCTTCATCAAGTTTATCTCCCATCCTCTGAAGCACATGTTATCTTACCAAGACCTCCAGTATACCAGCCACTTCTTGCTTCTCCTGCCCTATTTAGCATGTTGCTTTCAATATAATGGATCCATGCAATGATCTGTTGGAAGTCAGGATGGTCCAAATTTCTTCACATTTTATTATGTCAGGGGAGGGGAGGGTGGTTTATATATCCCTGAGGCAAATTGCATGTGAATATTTTTGGATATGAATGTTGTTTCTGAAGCCCCTTTCTAATGAGAATATGAAAGAATGCATTTGCCAAATCAGTGGCTCCATGCTATAGACCTGAGGCCTTATTAATCTGCTTTAGTAAAAATTCCATATTCTGCACAGCCGCTAGTAATGGGTTGAGTTTGCAGTAGTCTCTGCTATGATTATCCAGGATTCATTTTGTTTCTGCAGGGGTCAGACTGGTGAATTCAATGGAGATATGATGACCACCATTCCAGGTTTTTATTGGTGGCACTAATCTTTGCTCTCTTTCCCCCATGCCCTGAAGTGATATAATTTTTAATTTGCTGTATTTGCCAAGTAAGGGCAGTTTCAGAGGTTTCCACTTGTCCTCTCCCACTTTGATAGCTCTTACCCCATCAGGTAGGGACTCAGTGTGTGTGTGGGGCATGGGGGTGGAGGAATACTCCAAATGCCAAGTTTATCAATTCCAATCATACACTCAAAGCCTAGGGAAATGGTGACTGTGTGGGTCCTTAAACCTAGTGGACTAACTGTGAGCAGAACTTTACTCAAGACCCCATTTATTACCTGACCTCATAGGTCCCCACTTTAACAGGAAGACCGCTTAGATCTCTGAATATCAATGTCCGCTCAGACACTGAATCTCATAATCCTTTAAATACCTTTTCCCAGTATACAGTTACTCCGGTAAGTGGCAATAAGTGTCTTTGGGAAAGCAAAGAGAAAATCATTACACTATTTGTGTGCTGCAGTGTAGCAGAGTCCTTCATAAAGAGGATCTCGCTACATTTTCAGCCAATGGATTCCACATGAAAATGAGTTCAGGTCAGAAATTGAGCAAGGAATTGTGACTTTTTATGGGGAGACTGCCTCAACCTCTCACTCCTTTAATCTTGACTTTTTCTGGTGGTAGGCATTAATCAGCGCTCTTCGGGGCTGCATGTCTATTCTGCTCCCAGGGATGCCACACTCTGTTAGCCATCTCCATAACTTCCTGGCCTCTGATGGCTAAGTGCAGCCACCTGGCCTCTATTTCTTTGCAGCTCTGTTGTCCCCAGATAAGAACAAGCCCATCTCTGGTCTTTTCAGAAGGGCCAACACTGAACTCATTAGTGGTGCTGGTGCCACAATCACCAGTGCTTTCTTCTTCTTTTTCAAAATAATGCACCGTAAGTTTTATTTCAAAATGTAAACATCACGAAACATGCATATGCGTTGAAACAAAATTTACAATTTTGCTAATCTTTTTCTTTTCGTTTAAGACAGCATTACCATACAAAATCTATGCCATACAAAATACAAACAACGTCTCATTCGAGCAAAGCCAAGGCCAGCGTGGGAGCTGTACAACCCTACTACTTCAGCGTAGTGATCCCGGGAAGGCGAATCGTGGCCTTCGGAAGCATGGGGTGGTGATGGTTAGAAACAGCAACAGAAAGTGCCTACAGATAAGGAAAATGTGTGCCAGACGGAAATGCTAATGGACCCTTGGATTTTGCCTTTGGATTTCGGCGAACGGTTCCAGAGAAGCTCGCACTGCATCAAGGGATCTGGAAGGGTAAGGGACCATCTGTGCAACCAGCGCCGAGGCCGCACTGGGCACATACCCATACGCATCATCTCGGATGTTGCACCAGCCAAAACCCGCCTCGCGCCGGGACAATGCATCTGCTCAGTAGATACCGCACTCGGGGCCATAGAAGTCATCCGCACTCAGCGCAGCGGGAGCCCCAGGGCAGGAGCCAGGCGGTCAGAGCCCCTCACTCACACCTAGACAGGCAGGCCCCTGACCGTGGGAATGGACCCTGGGTCCACGACCCACTCAGGCCCCAGCGCGGTGTGCGAGTGATGTGGAGAAGTAGACCTCTTGCTCCTCTTGCAAGGTGGTCTGTGAGAAGTCCCCGGGGCTGAGTTGGGGTCAGCCTCTAGTCAGGCCCGGGTTCGCTCTGCAGACATTCATCCCACACGTCCACTTTCCCAGTGAGTGTGCGCAGCAGCCTGTGCACATGTCCTCTAGGAGGAGACATCAGAGAAAACTAAAAGTTCCAGAAGCCTTGGGAGCTCTCCCCGCAGACAATGCGTGACTTGCAGGGCTCCATTTCTCCTATCCTGTTCATTTTTTTTTTTTTTTTTTAAAGGAATAACGCTTGAAAGCTGTATGAGACGGGGTGTGTGGGGGGGCATCACACTGCCAGGCCAGTGCCTCAGCACTGGGTACTGGCAGCTCCTCTGGCTTGGACATCAGGCCCCACCTCCTGCCAAACCCCACTCTTCAGATGGAAAAGGCTGGTGGAAGGGCATTGATACAAATCAGGAAATAAGTCACATGGCCTGGCTCTTCCCTGGGGTGAGCCTGAATTTAAAAACTGTCAGCTGGCATCCTCGACTGGAGCTCTGGAAAATATGGTCTGCAGAATCCTCTATGGAATCTTCGAATAACAAAAGATGTGGGATGATCTGTGAAGCATTGCTTCTGTCCTACTTCTTACTGGTTGTGATGTGACTGATACATCAAACTCTTTTAAACCTCTGGCACTGTTTCTTTGACTACATGACTTTTTCTAAATGTTAAAATATACATACATACATACATACATACATATATATGTACATATATACACTCCTGCTCTCTGAGTTGGTATGTGAAGTCCATGGTGAATGCTGTGACCCTGTGCAGTTCATCTTAGCAACTGCTTCTGGCAAGAAAGGAGGTGAGGCCTTCTGGATACCCTGGGCTGGAAGGCAGATGCCATGGAGGCCCTGGTTCTGCCACACTTTGCTTAGGACATATAGAGTTACCAGTCTTCCCTGCACAAGCTCCTGGGGCTTGCATGCTTACACATGGCATGGTGAGGCCTGGGGTTGCCTGAACCCCTTTTGTTTTGCTCTTGGATGCCTGGAGGTGGCTGCTGCGGGAGCCCCTCCCCCAGATAAATGGCCCAGGAAGGGCACCTCCAGGCTGCATTCCCTCTGAAGACCACCACTGTCCATTACTCTGTAGTACCCACTGAAGGGGACTGCAGGGCCTTTGGTGGACAGGGTTGTGCCTGTTTTTCTGTATGGCTGTAGGATTCGTAGGCACTGGGGAAGCTGACCGTTCCCCTGATATGGCTGAGCAGGAGAGGCTGCCTCGCTTGGAACGTGAGCTGATAACCATCTTGGCAGATGGTTGAGCCCGGGGCACTTCTAGTCCTGTGCGGTGGAGAACTCTCCTTCACTTAAGCAGCCATCAGTTTGAGATCTCAGTGTCCTCAGCCCACAAGAATTGAAGTCTGCACCCAAATAAGAGTGTGAGTTTTCACTATTATTTCTAGGGGTCCTTTGGGTTCCTCAATGCCCCGGAAACCAGCATGACCATAATCCATAAAAATGAGAGGCTCCAAAACAGACCCAGCCTGGGGTCTGTTCCCAGCCTGGGAAAGGCACTCGATGTATGAGAAGAAAGCGCAGGCTGCCACAGGAGGGGTCCCCCTGGCATAACTGCTTCTTCAGGGGAGGCGGGTGCTGAGTAAATGCAGCTCCAAGGCCCACCACCTTCTGACACAGGCAGTGTTTGAACTTAGCCTGAGAGTCACAGACTTTGTCTGTCCTTCAAATGAGATGCATTTAAACTCAAGATGACTCCAGAGGCCCAGAGGCTAGAGGTCCAGGCCCGTTGCCCTTGGGGTTCCGGCAATAATTCCCTCCTGGTGCCCTAAGTCTGAGGGGCTACCCCATTCCCTACCAGGCCTGCCTGTGGAAGTGGCTGTGCCCTTCCGTTAAGTGAAGACCACTTTTGGGAAGAAAGACATGCTCACCTGCCCAACATACCAGAGCCTGCATATTTCTGTTTTAAGGCAATGTTACCCTTCCATCCAAGAGGTGGAACAGACCCGGAACATCTAGAAGAAAAAGGAAATTACATGCTGTCTTTGGAAACAGCCAATGCCTGCTTTCACCCCCACCACTTACCCCATACCTAAAACAAACCAGCTCTTCTTTTTATCTCAAGGTAACTGGTTTAAGTCTTTTCCCTCCCTTCCTATGCGCAGAGAGACATAGGGTTACAAGACCTCTTTCCACGACACCATGGGGCAGATCACAAGGCCCTGGCTCCCCTATGGAGAGGGATTTGTGGGCATCTGTGGGACATACAGCACCCTCTCCCTGCCTTTGGGGAATCATGGATGGGTGACCACACCAAAGGATTTTGGAATAAAAGTCCTGAACCTGGAATGTGAATTCCTGAGACATGAAATTCATTCAGATGTGGCTTTCTCTGCCTCACATGGAAATGCCAGGAGGGCCTGCCATGGACTCTTCTGTGCCTCCCTTGGGAGCTAGGCATGAGGGTCTTCACACCCCCAAGTATCCACAGCCCTCTTTTGGCAATAGCACTGCCATGCATTTGACCCTCTCCTGGAACAAACACAATCCAGGCTGTCACCCAGCCCAAACCCACTTGGCATAGGGGCAGGGCTGCTGGCACGGCCTCCGACAGGTCCCCTGCCCCTCTTCTCCACCTGCTTTCACCCAAGCAGCAGGGACAAAACTGTGGGACTCAGTACCTGTCGTGCTACTCGGAAGCCACGAACACGCCAACATCTGGTCCCAGCTGACATGGAGTGCAGAGTGAGAAATGGGCTTTTGGAGCCTATCCCCACCACAGCTTACCAATCACACAGACACCAGGCAGAGGCACACGTCCACTCCAGAGTGGCCCAAAACATCTGCCAAGGGGATCTATGGGCCTTGCTGGGCAGTGGTCTCTGGGGCTTCTCAGTGATCTGTGCCTGGTCTGGTTTCCAGATGGGCTTGGGGATGGAAGTGTGATGGCCACAAGCAAGGCACTCTGGGCCCAGGAAGCCGAGCTGAGCCCCTCCGAGGGTCCACAGGCCCTTCCTCCTCAAGATGAGTAGAGTCTGCAAAATACTACAGTCTGCCCCAAACCCACAACCCCCAACACACACAAACACACACACTGTCCTGGGGGCTGATATTTGAAGGCCCCCATAGTGGGAAGGTCAGGGAGGTGCCCCTGGGCAACAACGCTGAGTTGGCCTGCTCCAGCTTTCCTCAGGGCTGGGGGGTGCCGCACTGGGCTACTAACTGACCTAAAGACTTATGTCTACAGACATCAATACAGTATGGAGTTATGTGAACATATAGGTCAATATAAAAGAATAGAGTCCAGAAATAGATATCCACATTATAGTTAATTGATTTTTGACAAAAGTAAAAAACAATTCAATGGAGAAAGGATAATCTTCTCAACAAATTGTGCTAGAACAATTGGATATCCATATGCAAAAAAAAAGACATTGTTCATATCTTGCAATGTGTACAAAAATTAACATAAAATCGCTCAGAGACCTATGTTTAAACCTAAAACTAAAAAAGTTCTGGAAGAATACATAGGAGAAAATCTTTGTGATCTTAGCTTAGGCAAAAATCCTTTACATGTGATACTAAGATCATGATTAAAGGGAAATTTTATAAATTTAACTTTGTCAAAACTAAAAAATAACACAACACTTTCTGCGCTGTGAAAGTCACTATTAGCAAATGGAAAGGCAAGCTATAGACTGGGAGAAAATGCCTGCAAATCAATACCTGGAAAAGGAGCAGAATATATAAAGAACACTCAAAATTCAATAAGAAGAAAACAATGACACGATTTTTAAAATGGCCAAGAGACTTGAAAAGAACACTTTTCCAAAGAAGCAAATATGCAAAAGAGGAAAATGGTAATGATGATGATGATTAAAAAAAAAAAAAAGTAACAAATTTAGAAACTAAAACCTATAAGGAAATTCCTACTAAGTTAAGATCATTTAAAATAGCAATTTGAATTAGCACTTTTATCTAAGCCTGGAGCCAGAATTCATCAAATTGCAGGCCTATATTAAAATTAATATAAAGAGTCCTTTTTTCTACCCTCTGTTGTCTTCATGGGTTTTATGTTTGTGGCAGCAAACAACAATGTCAGGAATGGTTTAGTTTAGCTAAGCATAGAGATAGATTTAATATTTTCTATGGGAAGATAGAAATTTTATATACTTCTTTTGCAATTTATTAATAATTTTTCTTAGTTGTAAAACTACAAAGATCATTCCCACGCTGGAGGTGGAAGGGAAGAGATGGTATGGAGTGTTTCTTGAATACCAAATTAGAGGAGACTGAAGGAATTATGTAAACCTGTTAACCCCTGAATCCATGTTCTCGTAGAAATATCCTGTAGCCCAGGATTTAAAGGGGAGAAACCAGGGGCCAGGGACCAGGCCAGAGAAAAGACAGGGAAATGAGTTCTGGAATGACTCAGAGCTCTCCCAGAAGAAACAGGCCAACTTGGATCTAACTGAGTCAAAGTCTTAATACCTAATTTAGGTATTTAGCTCCAAGAAAGGAAAGGGCTAAGAGCTCACTTACTCATCCAAAGCCTTCTCTGTACTTGGCACTGGTAGACAGAAGATACAGCTGTGAACTGGACATACACGGCCTCTGATCTTGAGTTTACAATCTGCAGTCAGCATTTGGGGTCCTGAGGATAAAGCTCCTATGCCTAGCTAGGTTTTTTCTTGTTTCTAATCAGGTCAGGTTGCTAAGTCTTATAGTCTATAAAAGCCAATATTAACATCAGGCCACATCATAAAAGTTGAGACAGACCCTACAAGTGATCCAAATACCTTGAGGGATCATCCTGGTTTCCAGGAACAGAAACTTTGTGTCCAGTTAATGAGTCCCAGTCTCTTTGCCAAAGTTTTTCTCCTGGCAAAAGACAAGATCCTAGACATCAGTAAGCCTTGGTATCAATTAAACAACAGCTCTTTAGAGCTAATGTTATTATTTTTCTTTGATATTTTCATTTCATTGTTTGGCATAAGATTTGGGTTATGTCTAGCTTTGATTCTATGCAAAAAATAGTTTAAAAAAGTGCATAAAGTTAAGAATCTGGTGAATTTTTTATTGACCATCTCAGTACTTCATTAGAAGATGTTTATTTCATATTTCAAAAAGTGGACATGTTCACTGTGAATAGTCTTTTGTTGTGCAGTGTTCCAAGGTAACAGACAAACTACGAAGCCCAATATAATTGCATAGATTCCCAAGTAAAGCGTATTAGTCATGTTCTATTTCAGAAGAAGAGCCAGGTTTGGGGTAGGCGAGAAAAACAAAAAGAGAAGTGGTTGCACCCACTAACTTGTTCTGTGTGAGAAATGTGAAGCAAAGGTACAAAGTGGAAATCATGAAATAAACCAAATTTATCTTCACTCAGGGGACCATGTCCTCTAGTTTTGCATTTTTAAAATGACCATCCATATATAATAGCTACCAATGTAGTATAAAATAATTGTTCATTTTAATTTTGAACCATAAGCAGTTTTAATTTTTTTTCTCATAGAAGGGATTGAATGAATGTCATCTACTGGATAGATAACTCAGGGTCATAGATCCAGTGACTATTTCCAGTATGTAAATTTCAGAGTATTTATTCCCAATGTTTGACATATAATATTCAAGTGCTAAATAAATACATGATTAGAAAAATAAGTGTAGGTCATGATTTGGGTTCATGGCACATTTAGGTAAGACCATCATTTTTGTTAGGAAGTAAATCAGATGTCTAAAGTACCATAATCTACCTAGTAGTGTTTTATTGAGTATTAATTTGAAAAAAATAAAAACACTTGAAACTTTCTTGAAAATCTTTGATAACTTCTGATTAAATCTGTTTTTAAATGTTATTTTCTGATCATTTTGTACTTTGAGGTGGGATGTATACTTAGGACTTTAAAAGAAATATGCTCCTTATCATGTCTTACACTTTTTGATTGGCATGCTGTCTTTAGTAATAATTGAATGAAAAATTCATTCTGTGAAGTACAAAATTATTTATCATTAAGGAGAAGTATGAAGCAGCCAGTAATATGAATGAGAAAACTTTTCCTAATTAAGCAAGCAACTAGCTTTCATAAAGATCAACATTCTCACATCCTTACAAATTAATCTCTCTTAGCAGGTACTAGTGGGAGATTAGAAAGGAGATGCTGCCTTTATCTTTCATGCAAGTAGTGTTACTTTTGTGATATCAGGAGATGGAAAGAAATAAAGGTGAGAAAAGATAACCTAATGATGTCTTTTGATTAGTTGACTGTGAGCTTCTTGTTGTAAAATACCAAATAATAAATTTCTTTTATCTTTCATAATTTAATGCCTTGCAGAAGTTAGGGGTGTGTGTGTGTGTGTGTGTGTGTATGTGTGTGAATGTTTTCTACATACTGGCTGTTATGTTTTTCTCATAGAAAGATGAAAATTATAAATTTTATATAAAAGCAACATCACAGCTATGGGAAAATATAATGACAAGTTATATTTCAAGGTCTATTTCTTTTAACTATTTTATATTTAAAAGATGCAAGACATTTTTTAAAAACACACATTATAAAAATACAAAAGAAGCTAGACACACATTTTTGTCGAGCCAGGGGGTCAAACTATCAAACTAGGACTATATTAATAGATAATAAAGAGTTGAGGAGACTGAAAAGTAGCAAATTATGAAAAAGAGTTTTTTACAATCATGTGTAGATAGTTTTTTTTACTGACTTACATTTTGGAGTTATTTTGTGTTGTGATAAAAGATATAGTTCTTTGAATAAATTATTGAAGCCCTTCTGTATGAGCCAGAAGTTAGGGAAGCCATGGATGTATGCTGCTCAGATCACCCTTCCAAAACCTGTCCAAAGGAGAGCAGTTGCAGCCACCTTCAATATCTGCCTCAATTTTTAAAATAAATAAATAATTAATTAAATTTCAAGAAACTTTAGACTACATAAATGTAACTACATAAATGTTACATAAAAAATATAGGGGATTCCCATATTTTCTCCCTCCCCTTCCCATACTTTCCCACATTAACAACATCCTCCATTAGTGTGGTACATTTGTTACAATTGATGCACACATATTGAAGAATTGCTACTAACCATGGATTATAGTTTACATTATAGCTTACACTTTGTCCCATGCAATTTACCAGAGGTTCTGAGGGGAGGGAGAGGGAAAAATACATGTAATATGGGTGTATTCTCTGGACATTGGAATTGTTCTGCCTCACCTTTGAGCCACAGTGTTGTGGTTCCTGGAAAATGTCCAGCCCATGAGTATGACAGTGGTACAAGGAAGCCTCAATTTTGAAGCAACCCAGAACTCCTCAAAGAACAGTCTTTTCACTGGAGCTTTCCATGAGGTTGGCTGGGATTTTCTTGGACCTGCACTGCTGTGTGAGGCTCTTCCTATTCAATCCTCTTGTCTTCCCTCTCCCCTTTCACAGGAGTCAGACCTTTATCATAGTTTGAAGGCTATCCCTGGATATTATTTCTCCCTTTCCATATTTATGTTTCACAGATATTTCCCCAATAAAATTTTTGCACTCTAATTCAATTTTGGCATCTGCTTTTCAGAATAACCTACTGAGGCAATTGATACTGGAAGTGGTCTGTGATATCAGTGAGTAAGCTGGAATTTTGTAACTAGATCACTCACCTCCCAGTTGATAATGGAGATCCCATCCTAAGTGGTGTGTGGGACAAGGATGAATGTGCCTAATGTCATACGCAGGGATCCCATAAGACCAGCTGCAGCAGCAAGAAGAAGTCTGAACTTGATTTATGGATATGTCAAATTGGTATGTAGGTGAAAGCTGAAAACAGATGGTGGATTCATTATAGCCACAATCAGAAATTGTCTTGAAATAAAATGATGTGGGGGAATTTTGTCAATAGGCAGAGCTTCAAACGGTGTACTTGGGCATGCACTTTATGAGGAAAGAAGAGGCCTGAGATAAGAGAATATATGGATTCATGGGCAAGGCCCAATAGCCTGGCCAGCTGGTTAGGAACCTGGGTAGAAAAAGATCAGAAGATCAGATAAAAAAAGATCTAGTCTAGATGGATGTTAATGGATATGTAGGAGTGGGCAAAATGTGTAAAGATTTTTTTTTATCACAGATTAATTTTCATCAAAGAGCATTCACCATAGAAGAGACACTGAAAAACATAAAAACAATGTTTCATCCAGTTATTAGTCAGTTTTAATCACTGGCCACCCCAGAACAGGCAGAATGAGCACAGAGTTACCGTAATAGCAGACATGGAAACCAAGCATGGACCCAACAACATGGGATCTCACTTATCAAGGCCATTCTAATTGCTGCCACCTCTAAATGTCCACCATTTCAGCAATAATAGAGACTAACACTGAGTCCTTATAGGACACTATATCTTGAGGGGACCAATGAGCCCCTTGGCAGCAAATTGATTAGATTGAATGCCTTCTATCCTGAAAGAGGCAGTGGTTTGTTATTCCAGGAATACACACTTGTTTTAGGTGTCTATTTTGCTCAAAATAGTACAGTGGAAGATAGTTCATCTAACAGTAAAAGAGGTACAGGAGTGGGCCCTTGATAGTGCAATCCAGTGATTTGTATCACATATCACACCATCTATAATTGCCAGCCTGATGGAGCATTAGAATGACCTACTGAAGGCTGAAGCTGAAAAACCAGCCTGAAGTGGACTCCAGAGGCCCTGGAGAAAGCCCAGAGGCATGGCCAGTGCTTGAGGAATGATGCCGTCAGCATAGTTAAACCAGCTAAAACCAGAGGCAGGCTGGGGTGATGTGTCATGTGGCACCAGGTGTCATGTGGCACCAGGTGTTTGCACTAGACTTTGTCCATGCTTGAGTTTCTAATCTCCATCATGAAAATAGCACATCTCAGAGAAAGGTGTTCTTCAGTCTAGGCCCCAGAATGATAAGACAAGAGGAACAAGACCCAGTTGTAACAACTGAACCCAACAGAGCTTTAACCAGTCCTAGCCCTCATGTAAGAAATAAATGTTTGTGTCATAAACCACTACTTTAGAGTTGTTTGTTACTGCACCAAGAGCTGACTAATATATTAACAAAGCATTGAGTTGAAAGTATAGATTTATCATCTTATTTTTCTATTTTTTCATTTTAAAGCCAGAAGAAAGAAATCAGTTGAAAAACTGCTTTGCTGCACCAGAAAATATAGAATTTTAATTATAAAATTCATGAATTAATGAACATTTCAAATTTCTATTTAACTGCTTTTCATATTTTTTATCTGGACACACTGCATTGCTATGCCATGATATTTCCAACTTCAAAAGCATTTCACAGTATGAGTGCGTTACTATGAACCAAATATATTGTGGAATATATTGTTTGATTCAAAAAAAATTTTATATGTATCCATTACATTTAATTGAGAAATGTAAAAAAAAAAAAAAAGGATATTAAATACAAATACAAAAGAAAAAAAAAAGCATTTCACAAAGAGTTTTGCAGGAAGTTTATCTATTTAAACCATAATAGTGCTAAAAACACTTGAAAATATGTAATGGGGCATTCAGAAAAGCAATAAAGCATTACAAAGTCTACTATTTTAGCTTCCTTGGAAATTTTTTTTTTCACTTTAAACTTCTTTAAAATATTCTTTCATGAAAGAAAACACTCATTTAAAATCAACAATGGTAAACAACTTTTTATACATTTAGGAATATTTCAAAATGCTAAAAAGATAAAGGGATTCTCAATTATATTTTAAGGAGATAATGACAACTTATGTGGTAATTAATATATTTGTACTTATAGAGCAAACCAGAATGTAGTAAGATAGCATAGAATTTTAAACAGCATTTCAAATTGATTCCCAATGATATATAAATCTGTTATGACAAACTCTTCATTATCTATATGTGAAATTTAATCTGACAGCAATGTTACTTATTCCTTCAAACACTAAGCAAGAAAAACAACATAAGATTCTGCTGAGTAATCTGAATAGGAAATTCCTTTCCTGAAGGACAATTAAATCCCCACCCCCACCCCCTCACTCCCCTATTACCTCATTTCTTCTTTAGGAGGAACTGGGAACCGAACCCAGGACCTCCCATGTGGGAGGCGGGCACTCCCCACAAATAAACTTTTAACACAGTTTTGTTTTTCCCGTTGCTTTCTTCAAATTAAAACTGCCTCTCACACTGCCCCACACTCCTAGGTCGGGCCAAATTTAATATGTCTAAATACTACTTAAGAACTGGGAAGAAATGATAAAACAAATATTTTGCTCAAAGTTCTCAATGCACATGGAGTTTTAAGCTCACAATCCACCCCAGCTGCTTGAAATGCAGCTCACACGAATTTCCCAAGGTCACTGCTTCTGAGGAATTCTTTCTGGTCTTCATTTTCCTTCCTCCTTGTCTCGATATAGGGTCTTCTGCCTGTCATGCACATCCAAGGTGACCAGCTGTCCTAGTTTGTCTGGGACTTTCCTGATTTTAACATTGAAAAGTCTGCCACCTGGGAAATCCCTTAGACGTGGGCAAACCAGGATGCTTCAATTCCGTTTTTCGGTATTACCCAATTCACCTTCAATAGTAGAGACTGCAGTAGGGGAAGAAAGAAAAGAATAAATGAAGATATAAGAATGAGAAATATTCGAGAAGATTAAAAAGCAACTAGGAATAGGAGGACGGAATGGAGGCGAAATTCCACTGAGTTAACGATTAGTTACCCCTCTCATGCAGCAAGCTGTTCTTAACTCCTCATTCCCATTATCCTCTCCCTTCACTCCTACATTTGTTCCAAGCAGCTTTCTCTCCCGACACAGTCTCTTCTCATCAGTGGCAGCATGGAGTGCCTGTAGGGAGCACCAGCCCTGGAGCAAAATGGCTGAATTCAAATTCTAGCCCTAGAAGCTGTTTGCCTTGGCATTGCACAAGTCTTTTACTCTCTTTGTCCTCATAAACTGAGGATGAGACTAATACCTAACTCACAGCGTTGTGGTTAAGTGAGTTCATACGTGCACAGCATGTAAAACTGAATGATTAACTGCCATTATTACTGTTCTTCAACCCAGAGTCCATGACAAAAGGTAGTTAGGAGTCTTAGAACCCAATACCAGGATCCAATGACTAGTTAGGGGACATGAGCGCCTGTTTCAATGAGTATCTGATTCTGGCCTAAGCAACTTATATATAAGCTCTTGGGAAACAACTTGTTCATAACATGAGACTGCCTGTAGGTCAGATAAAATTTATATTGCATTTGTCATTTGCATGCTTTGTTGCAGGAACTGATTGTATCTGAGAGCAAAAATCTGGCGAGAGCCATTTGCTCATGCATTTTTAATTTATGGACTCAAAAGTTTGGAATAACATTCAAAGTCACAGATGCTTATCTGAACCAAACCCAAAATATTTTGAGGTTTTCATATCAATTATAACCATCAGAGAACTATAGTTAGAAAAGAAAAACCTTTTGCCTGGGGGAACAAAAAGGAACTGAGATTTTTTTAAATATTTTCTTGAGAAAAATCATATCTAAATTTAAAAACAATCTCATATTTGTAGATAGATTCAGAAATATTTTATTTTTGTTTCAATGGAAATTGGGTTAAAAATAAATAAACCCAGAATAATAAATAGTCCTCTAGAGGCACACACTCAATTATTCCAGACATTTATGATCAACAAAACAAAAATATTATAAAAAGTACATAATTCTGAGGTAACAAAGAAGAAATCCCAAGGTGGTTGGTATATTGGAAATAAAGGGAAATTCTCCAGGTTCTCTAGAAGATATTTCTGGAGTGGTAATCTAGAGTAATACAAAGCTTAGAACCCAGAGTTGGCTATAAATGATAGACACACATCATGACAAATAGGCCTTGAAATTGGTGGCAGACCCAGTGCATGCAGTTAAATAACTTTTATCTGGAAAGGCAGGCCCATCTATTGAATGACTCCAAAAAATGGGGCTTGAGAACACAGTCTGAAGAGGGAGCTGGAGGGCCTATGGCATCTACAATATTTGGGAGTTAGAAATCATGAACTGAGCCTACCAAATGCTAAAATATACCGTAACTGGCTTTTCATCTTTGTACCCAGCAAATACACATTTCAGATTTTAGATGCAGAAATGGCATTTGAAGTTATCAGGGCCACAGGATGTAAAACAAAACATCAAATATGAAAACCTGAGTTATGTATCAGGGAAGGTGGATTTGCTAATGTTGAAGGGAGTTTAGGAGAAATAGGAAAAAGGCTGAACAAGAAAGGGTGGAGTCTGCATCTGTGACTATATAAGACAAAGGGGAGGGGGAGGAGGGAATGGTCGATTTAATGTATTCTTTACTGTTTAATTCAGTGAAAAGACTTCATCAAAGCAGTTTGATGTGTAAGCTGAACTTTCAACTAATTGGTGAAGGTTTTACTTCTTAGTAGGTTATTTTTAATGTGGACATAGCTCTAATTTGTATTTCGCATGGATCCTTCAACATCAAGCGCTCCTTTACCAGCAGGCTAACCCCCCTGCACAACTTGCCCACCCCCCCAAATCCTACTTAGTTTTACTCCCACTCACTCTGTTTTATTGTGGCTTTGCACATGCCATTTCCTCTGCTTTGAATTCCCTTTCTTCTAAGGGTGCTCATTCCTAGTCACCCTTCCAGTTCCAATTTAAATATCTTTCTGCCTGCAAAGCTTTCCTTAGACAGTTCCAGATCTCCTATAATCCTCTGGCATTTTGTACATGGGTTCACCATCAGTACGCAATGGTGTGATTGGTATCTGAGTCCTTCCTCCACTTCAATTAATGGTTTACGTGTCTGCTTCTCCAGTAGACTAGGAGTCTTTCAGAAGGAATGGTAGTTTCTTATGCTTCTTTATATTTCCAACTCCTAGAACAGTCTCTGACATGTAGCAGGCCAGTGATGGACATTAAGTCAGTTTCAGCTCCAGTATTAAATCTGTATGACTCTCATGGAAGAGGGTTCCGATATTGACCATCTCCTAAGAGGCAAAGATGTCCATGATCCATTATTGATGTCTGCCAAGGGAGTAGGAAAGTAGGAGTGGGAGCCCTTGTGCCATACATTTGCTCCTCTGTCAGAGGCATTCTGTAGATGTTAAGTGGATGAGTACTTGAGGAAAACTAATAGTAATATCACTTAGCATTTATCCAGCAATGTTAAATCAAATATTCTTTGCCACATCTCATTTAGAGCCCATTCCTAAAGATCACAGACCGCAGTACCTCTTGTGCCACTGCTCACTCCATTTTAGTTTTAGATGCAGGTTTTCCTTCCCTGAGAAGGGAATCTGAAACTCAGAGTCCCTATGGTCATCATGGCTGTGCATATGCTGAATGCTATCTCTATGGTACCAAGTATTCAGGGTGTCTGGTTTTTTTTTCACTGACTTGACCGGCAGTTTTTGCTGTTGTTTTGTTTTTTTAACACATTCTTAAGATTCCATGGCCAGTCAGAAGTAGGGCTTGGATGCTTTACTATTTGCTGCATAAGTAAAGGAACCATATACTTTACACTCCATACCAGGGCACTTTTGAGAGTGAATGGGTGCTATTAATTATTATGCCACAACAAGGGATGTAAACCAGTAACATTCTGGGAAATCTGGGGTGTATAGGAACCCTACCTTAAAGAACCATAATTCTCATTTTCAAATAAGCACAATTAACTTGTTTGCTTCATATAAACCACAAATTTGAATTCCAATTCATATGGTTTGATTTCATGGAGCACTGTACTGAGACAGTTTCTCAGGTTGCTTCCAGGCTTCGATGAAAAGAGGGTCCTGATCTATCAGTGGTGGCTGGCAGCTGGCAGACATGAAATAACAAACAGTGGTACATGTGCCACTCCTTTATCATCCCTGATCTAGAACTGAGAATCCACTGCTGATTGCACTCAGCCACTAGTTCCTAAGAAATAGTCCTTCCCTCATTTTGGACTCCCCATCATTATGACCTCCTTGATTTCCCTTATGAGGTTCTGGATTCTTAACTACTTAGAGTATTTGTAACCAGGATTTTTTGGCCCTACCTGTGATTACTTGGACTTCAGATCTACTACCTGTAGTTTCCAATTCTAGCTGTGATTTTCAGGATTCTGATGACCTTGTCTATTCCTCCCATCATACCGCTTCACACAGGGCCTGGCTGTGGTCTCCTGCCTTTCATTCCTCTTGGTCTTCTCCTACTTTCCTAGTTATGCTCAATCTCTCCCTGGCATTCATAAATAGCTAAATCCTCAATCCTTGTGTAACAGTTATTCTCAAAATCTAACTTCCAAGCCAGTGCTCTTTCCAGAGCCTGTTGTTCTGTTTCCAACATGAATAATAAAACATGAGTGACACAGGTAATTCTGACAAGAAGAAGATTTTGTAATAAAATTACCCAGAAGAGTTCCTCAATTATGAATTTTTGCTTTGGCACAGGAGACAGAGCCTGAATGAACTTTACCAAATCACTCAACTTACTGTTTATAAATCCTAGTAAATATTTGTTAAATGGAGACTATAATAATGACAAATCCCAGAGAGTGTTGTGAAGAAAAACATAAAATGAGAAGAGCTTGTTTGGTTCATGCTAAATGATAAATGCCTGTCTTAACTCTTTTATTGGATTGAATTGAGGATCCAATGAAGTAATGGAAAACAAAATTGTTGGAAAATATAAAGTATGATGTTTGTATGATTTGAATCTCAGATGTGCAAGAAATAGCTTTTGTATTATTTTTCTACTTTTAACTGCAAGACCCAGTCCTACCATATTGTCATGGATTCCTCTAGCCCTCCCAAAATAACACCAGGGACTGAGGCTTAAGTCTTCCTGAAAGCAGAGAAGAGACTGCCCTTCTGACTTTCTCATTATTCACCAGATACCCTTGAGGTCTGGCAGCTCTCACAGATGGAATTCTGTCAATGTTGGGAACCTGGTCTGAGTCCTCTCCCTACATCTACCTCACTTCTCTGGCTTCCTATCATCAATGTTAATTTCTGGGGTCATCCTGTCTCCCTAACACTCATCCAGGGCCTTGGGCTTTGGTTCCAATGCTCTGGGGCCCACAGACAATGAGCCTCGTTTTTTTTTACTTTATTTTTCAAGAAGTTTTAGATGACAAAAAGTAACACTGAAAATATAGGGGATTCTCAAATACCTCAGTGCCTCCCCCCTTCGCATTTTCCCCCATTACTAACATCTTTCATTAGTGTGGTGCATTTGTTACAACTGATGAACAGATATTGAAGCATTACTACTGACCATGGTTTATAGTTTGCATTATAGTTTACACTTTGTGCTGTACAATTTTATAGGTTTTGACAAAATATATAACGGCCTGTATCCATCATTGCACTATTGAGCAGAACAATTCCAGTGTCCCAAAAATGCCCCATGTTCCACCTATTCTTCCTTTCCCCTCCCCTCAGAACCTCTGGTGACCATTGTCTTGATATCAATGTTACAAGTTCTTCCATTACTAGAAAAATAATGAATCTACTTTGGTCCATGGTTGCATTACCTCTTTAGGTTTGTTCATTCTCAATCTTAAAGATTTGGGGATGGTGATGTCTACTCTGCCTTTGATTAAGAGGGGGCTTAGATCCCATGGGGCAGATAGATGGAACTGTCTTGCTTGCAGTTGTAGATATTCTTTGTTTTTCAGGATGAGTGTTGTCCATTGTCGTTTTGTTAGTTGTCCTGGGTGAGTCTGATGAACTGGAGAGTAGGTTGTTGGCTGCAACTCTGATGAGATTCAGAGCTCAACTGGCATATGAACAGACTGAATATTTAAGTCTCTGGGACATATATTTAATGGGTATAGTGTTAATTATAGTTCAAATAAAGAACCATGTGCAGGGAAATTATAAATGAGTTGAACTCTGTTACATTGGCGAAATAGGTTACAATGAGCCTCTTCATCTCTTCACCTCTCGTTTTTATAAACCACTCCATGCCTTCCCTAAATTATTAGTGTAGGCCTGAAAACAAAGTCAGGAAAGCATTCAGTCTTCTGCTTCTTTTCTTGCCACATCTCACTTTGGAGGGATGAGACTGAGGCATAGAGCTTGTTACCTCTGGAATGGCAAGGGTGGGTGAAAAATAGAGAGAAACAGGGAAAAATGGAAATCATAAACCACACCTTTTAGGCAGATACTCGAGTGAGGCTTTACATTACCCATAGCCACCTGAGGAAAGAAGACAGCTTTAATTTCCTATGAGACACTTGAGGCTTCTAGGAAAATGAGGAAGGCAGCCTGCTGCATGCTTTGGACTCCAGCTTCATAGGACCACACTGGCAGATGGAAAAGGATGCTTGTTTTCCTTCTTTTTATCTTCCCTTCTCTCACTGAGCACCTTGATGATGGCACAGGACAGCTATAGGTGCTTGGTTTTGAGCAACTCAGTGAAAGGTGCGGGAGATAAGGCAGGTATGGCTCTCATACCATGGGACCTCTTACACTTTCAACTACCCCATCCTACTTCTAAAACTAACTGCTGGATCCTCCCCTACTTCTAAAGCAAACCCTGTTGTAACTACGCATTTGGGTGATAAATCCCTTTAACTGTCTCTGGGCCAACATGATAAAACCAAGGCTAGAAAACTCACAAAAGTTTTGCAAGGGAACAGAACCCACATTTCATCCAGACATTGCATGTTGAAAACTACACATACACAGTCGTTTGGGGATTTACTTGTTTAGGAATATAATCCCTAGGATATCTTTTTTCCTTCCTTCCTCCCTCTCTCCCTCCCTTTATCTGCCCTGTCCCCACCCCAGTTTATCTTATAAACTGAATATTGTAGAAAACAAGAAGATGTACTACCATTCCAATGTTTGTAATGTATGTTAGATAAATACAACACTACTCTCGGAAAGTCTCCCTCCACCATCCATGTTTTGTGGCAAAAGATCTATTACAGGTTCATAAATGCAGTTGGGACCAATAATTAGCAAATGCAATATTTTAGGGCAGACCATGCATTTCCTCAGATAACTCTTATGAAAAATATCGTTCCTCGATTATACCTGATCATACAATAAAAACATAAATCCATTTTACTGAGAGGTTTCTATTTCTTAGGTCTGATGTGCCACAACAGAAATAAAGCTTAACTAAGGTTTCAGGAACTAAAAAAAAATTTTTTGAACCGCCTGTTCTCTGGGAAGAACACATGTATATATGTTATTTGTATTTCTTTGCCAACAGTGTCTGGATTTAGTAACTTCTACAGCTTTCCTATGTAGAAGGTTAAAGTGTGTGTCTGTGATTCTTTCCTAAAAACCTGAAGTCTATAAAGCATCACACCACCTTTAATTATAACCTGTTCAAAAAAGTCAGTTTAAAGCCATGAAACTGCTTATGCGCTCCTTTGTGTTACGTAATATTTCCAGTGGTGACTGTAGCAACATTGTGTCTTTCATAGCGTTTTGGTTCCATGTGAAGTAATCTGTATTGTTATGGGATGCTTCTTCCCATAGAGATGGCCATAAACCACACTTATGGGTTTCAAACACTGACTCCCCACTCCCTTTTGTCCTACCTGAAAGGCACCTACCAAGCTCGTTTTCTCCTTTCACTTAAGAGTGCAGCGGGGGAAGGGGGTGGGGGAGGGGCCTCCGAGGACGTTTCGTCTGCTGGGCAACAGCACCCCCTAGGGGAGGCCAGAGCCTCCTAAAGCGCAAAGCTTTTGCCTCCAACGAAGCCCCGCTTTATTTTGTTTCTCTTGAGAGCTCTTACACAATAATTAAGAACTGCCTGCTCTTTGAGAACGCGGGCTGTTTTTGTTGCCCAGCTCAAAGTTTGGAGGAGCTTGACTGCCTGCTATCTGTGACACAGAAGGCTTTGTTTTTCCATTGTACGAATTAAAGGAATCGTGACAGAATCACGTTCTATTCGTCAGCAAATCCGCATAATAACGAACTTTCTGCTTAGTCAGAATAAAACGCCTTTGATCGTTTCCTGCTTGGTAGAGAAAAGCCTTGGAAAATAAGTTAAAATCTCAGGAAGAAAGAAAAACAAAATCCTAGCGCTCTTTCTTTTCTGGGCTTTGCAGATGTGTGCAGTTCAGACACCCGGATGATTCATCCCTTGAAAGGCTGAACACTCCATTTGTTTTGTAGATTTCACTACCAACTTTGTTCTGCTTCAAACCTTTCAGAGGGCTGAAATGCATTATTACCTTGTTAAATCGCAACCAAGATCATTTCTACAGCCTGAAGCTGTTTTGACTTGGGTTGAGCATCTCACACACAAAAGAATTGCCCTTGTTCCCAGACGCCCCTATTGGCTGAGCGGCTTTTGCTCTGGGCCAATCACAAAATAGTTGTCAGGCTTGGCTGGCTATTTTTAGCCTAGCACACATTTACCCTTGGTCTTGGAGCTGGGAAGCTGGAGAATGAAAGTCTGCGTAGTAGAAGCAAACAGCTAAATGTATGTTGGATGTCACGGCATGTCTGACATTTTTCCTTTAATTCCTCATACAGTGTTACATTAGCGTTTGTTTTTTGTAAACAACAGATTTAGAAATAGAGCTGCATTTCCCTGTTCTGAATTATTCATTTAGTAAACACACAGAAAGTCTGAGAAAAGATTAATATTCTCTTTTCATCCAAGAGTAACGCCTTATGGTATCAAATTATTTTACAAAAAACACAAAATGCCACTCGCCATGTACCAACTACCAAGGTTTTATTTTCCAAAGAATTTTAATAAATTTTCATTTTGACTCAAAAAATTTTCAACAACTTGTTCATGAACAGGATTATAAAGAATCATAAAGTCACCTTTTCCCCTTGCCCTCTGAATATGTATATACTTCTACAAATGAACATGCCCATGAGGTATAGCAATTAAAATCATGAATATTCAGTGTGTTTCCTGTATGGAGTAAAGCATTCTTTTGACCGTGTTTGTTCACTGAAGCTATTCCTCAGTAGGCATAAGAAGTATTTTTCCTAAATGCACTTAAAATGACAGGGCATTGCAACCCACAATTTGTTAATTATCTAATATTTTCGGGAAGTGAAAGTTGCCCAATGGGAAAAGTCAGGTCTCAAACTTTGAGTTTCCCTCAGAGATTGATTTAACTGGGCAAAAGGAGGAAGGGCCAAGTTGAACTCAAATTTTATAACACAAAGAAATTTGTTAGAATGAAGGGAGACCTCTTCCTTAAAAGAGAGTTGTTTTTAAAGACCAAATCCATGTCTAATTCCTAAAATGCTTCATGTTGTAATTTTAACAGTATTTATTATTCAAGTTTGAGACTATAACCTCATTTGTTGTTGTTGTTGTTTTAAGAAAGATGCCAGTTTTTATTTCTAGTTGCAAGCCATCTGGGTTTCATTTAAACACATGCTAGCAGGGAATTCAGATCATGGGCATATTGGGAAAGCTGGAGGACTTCAAGGAGGAGAAAGGATTCAAGATTCCATCTTGGGATTACAGAAAGTGGTTTGCTGTGGCCTTCTGTTGGCAAGGATTGCCTAACAATATTGGGGCATAGGCCAAGGAATTCACAAAAAATTCTTCCAAAGTAGAGGGAGATGAAGAAATTTTGGGAGGAAACTTGCCTCATCTTAGCAAGACAGAGTACAATGTTTAAGAGAAATGTTCCCTGGGTTTCTGAAGATGAATTTGAATCATTGTAATAAGTCACTTCAGGAAGAGTTACCTTTCTCTTTCCAACAGCAATTTATTGCAAACTGGGACAGGTATTCAGAAGTTAGGCCACAGCTCCCAGGAATTTAACTGGGTTTGGATAGACAACCAGCTGCTAACAATTTAGTTTAATATGCAGCCTTGTTATAAATTAAAGGAATCTGGTAAATCAAGACCCAGCACGATTTTTATTTGCATCCTATGGTGTAGCATATTGAACCCAAACAGAAATTAACCTGTTGCTCTTCTGTTTAAGACCTATGTTTTATTTTCTCACTTCCCTGTGCCAGGTGTTTTTGTTCTTGACTTGGTCATCTGAACAATTCCTTACTTTTACACTTGTCAACTTGGAAATAAATAAATCATTATAATAAAACTTTTAGAAACATATTTATTTCCAGTTTTCTCTATGCATTGGCATTTGAACTCCTTGAGGGAAAAAGTAAATAAATAGTATGAAATAAAAAATTTTAAATGAAATAATAAAGAATCCGCTGTCTTTTTTGTTTATTAACTTCTCTATCTAGCATTTTGTTAGTCTGAAGCCTGCATGATGTGTATTTTGCTCCCTGTGGGAACATAGAGACATTTGTGGGAGGAGAAACATGCAGATACGCACTTAGTTACATCTTCATTGGAGTGGTGGCCAGAGAAGGGATAGGGTGCTTGCTAGATGCCTAAAGGACAAGGGAGAGTTTGAGTGACTGGAGACACTGGCTTTTAGCATCGCTTATTTCATTTTTTATGCCAACAGATGTTTCTGTTACCCATCCTAGTAGTGGTAAAAAGTCCATGTTTACTGATTGATTACTGATTGTTCAACGTTGAGTGAGAAATCTGATTTGAATAACAGGATTTTAGCACCATACCTACAAATTCATAGAACCAGTAGGCCAAATCAAATTACAACAGACCAAATTATAGCTCTTCTGTGATGAAGTAGATATTTTCTTAGAAGTGACAGAGTTGTCCATGTCCTTGGCAAAACCGTGATGTAAGTCAATTCTCCTGGAACGGGAACCTAAAGTATCTTCTACTCATTTCTCATTTCAGAGAAGCAATGCTTTCAAGTGTCTTTTGTTTCTCCCTTGTATGGATCCTCTTCACCACTCCCAAGCCTCCTCCCTGATCTTTCAAATTTGCAATTAGAAGTGAATCTTTATAAAGTCCATTTTTCCCATTCTCTCAGGATTAATGTGAAACATGACAGTTTTTATTTAAAAAAAAAAAAAAAAAATCCATGCTCTCTCTCTCTTTCAGTTGTTTGTGTGCATTATGGGTTGAACAGTGTTCCCCTAAAAAGAGATGTGGAAGTTGTAAACCCTTGGTACCCGTGAATGTGACCTTATTTGGAAATAGGATCATTGCAGATGGAATTAGTTAAATAAGATGATGTCATACCAGAGTAGGGTGGGCCCTCAATCCAATATGACTAGTGTCCTTGTAAGGAGAGGGGAGATACAGCAGACATGGAGAAGTCCATGGATGATGCAGGCAGAGATGGAAGTGTTACAGCTGCAAGCCAAGGGAAGACAAGGATTTTTAGCAAACACGAGAAGCTGGAAGAGACAAGGAAGGAGTCGTCCCTATAGGTTTCATAGGGAGCATAGCGTTGCTGGAAACTTGACCTCTAGCTTCTAGAACTATGAGTTGTAAATTTCTGTTGCTTTAAGCCACGCAGTTTGTGTTACTTTGTCAGGGCAGCCCTAGGAAACTAAGGGTGTGTGTATGTGTGCGTATGTGTGTGTCAATGTTGTACAATTGAATTCAAGTGTGACTGCATTGTCATCTTTTACTTCTGATTAATTTATGTTCCCATAGAAAATCTCCTTCTAAATGAATTAATTAGCTTTGGTAGGCCCATTGTACAGAAAATCAGTAAAAATATTTTTCTAAGTTTAGCAATTTCAGCTTAATAGGCTTAATAGTTACTGGTCAAGTTGTCCCTTGACAAGTGTTTTTGCCTTGTGAATAATTCACTGTTGGGCAGACCATTTGTGCAGTATTAATATGAAAACCTTAAAACATCGGAAGAGAATTGGAATCATATGCATAAATTGCTAGATTAGTAGGAAGTAAAGAAAAGTAACTTTTTCTACAAACTTTTGAGAAGCTTCATAGAAATCCAAAACCCTTAGTGGCCTGAGAATGTCCCAGGTTGGGATTAGGGGAAGTTTGGGGGAAAAGATTTAAGCCAAAGAGTAACTTTGTACGAGGAGGATTGATATTTCACACTTTGGTGTACAGGCTTCTATACACTATGTCATTGAAACAACAGTGACGATGTTAAACAAAGAGCCCAAGTTCAAAATTTTTTTATATAGAACAAAGTAAATGCTGTAAAGAAAATTAGGGTTTTCCTGTGACAAGAAAGTCAGGATCAAATAGTCATTACAATTTTTACATGTATGAAATAAAGAAAAAGGAAAGTGTTTTTGAAATAAATTAAATTTGAAGATTAAAAATAATATATAGAATATGTAATTGAAATTTGTACCATCTTAATTATCCTGGCTTTTATCAAAAGGCATACTGTGTACTGCTAATATTTACTCTAAAATATATTTCCCTGAAAATGAAAAAAACAATGTATTTACCTTGTGCAAATTCAATTTGTTTTGGAAAGTGTAATAAGAGACTTCAGAATAATAGAACAAAGCCACAACAGTCTTTGTGTGTTTAATAAATTCACAGGACTTATCATTATGGCTTTTACACTAATGAAAATATTGGAAGAACATATATAAAGAAGGCGAGGGAAAACTTGGAGCAAAAAATTCAATCTTGAAATGTGAGATGTATGTAAAGCTTATTTTTATTTAGTAAATTGAGTTAACTTGCAAATACTAGCTAAACATTCTTTTTGATTGGCATCAAAAATCATTAACTGTGTGAAGATTCATATTACAGTGTCATGAGAACAATTCAGGAGGTGGTATGGCTAAATGTCAGTCATACTGCCCTGAATTTTCAAACCCCAAAGATTACAGGGTTCTTAATTTGCTCCCCTTCCCTTTTAGAGCATGTCAAGAAATAAGTGAGCAGAAAGCACAAGCATAAAGTGGAACCATTTATACTCTCCATCATGACTGCATGCCTGTGGGGTCTTATTTATAGCTGACCCTTCTGGTGGTAACTTTTCTCTTTCATGCATTTTGAAAGCCTCTGTAATTCCTAAGTGAAGATGGTTTTTTGGTTACTACTGACAGAGCTACAAAAGAATGCTCTTAAACACCCATTTTAAACACCGGACTGCTGGAAAAATGCTGTGAAAATCCCTTAACGGATTTCAGTTTGTTTTGTTTTTGGCTGGAGCACCTCTGTCTTTTTCTGAGTCTTTAAAAGTAGAAAGACAACTGCAGTTTGGACGCATAATGACTGAGGTTTCTTTGGGAAAAGCCTTTTGGTAATCAATCTGTTTTCCATTTGGGTGTGAGTCCTAATTTCCATGGCAAAGTCCTTCTTTGTTGCTTCTTTTACTTACTGAAATGTCATTGCTATGCTTCCTTTGATTAAAATAATAAAATACGTGATTGAATATTTTATAGGACCCTTCACCCTATGACCAGTGCCTGTGGTGCCCAAGCCCATCCGTCAACTGAGCACATGTGATGTTCAACAAATTACCCCTGAATAAAGGCATAGGCACAGGCTGCTCACAGATTTCACAGCTGCAACGCCCAGATGCTGGCTGACCTGGACCACTGGGGTCAGCGTGGGAAAAGGAGTCCTGATGCTTTGTAGGGGACTCTGTATTAAACTTTACATCAGTAGGAAAACACAACCCGAACTGATGATGGATGCAGTGGTTTGAAAGCTGTGCAGTAGTACTTTGTCACAGCTGAAAGGCAGTATTCTTTGCATAATGAGCAACTCCATTAACCTTTGGGACTAAATCTCCTTTGTAAAAATCATCTCTGATTTTTCTGCAAAATTAGCTTTAAATGTAGTCATTGGTATCAAAATGTGATGAGACAAGGTGGGAACTTGGACATTCCACATGTTAAAGGCTGAGACGCTGCAAAACATTCATGTTGATCCCCATCCTTCCACCTTAGGTTTGAATTTCTAGAAGCAACTTGGAAATAAAGAAGCAAGGTAAATCAAATACCACTAATCATTTTTAGAGCTTCCCTTCTTAGCATTTCATTTCTTCATTTAACATCATTTCCCAGAAGTATCGGGAATCATATAGAATATTTACAAATTGGATTTCAATTCATGAGTTATGCTGTCACCAAACAGTATACTATAGCCTGAGACTAATGCAACCCACCCAGTGTGGTACCATCAGAGGCACTCAGAGAAGTCATCACCAATATTTAGAAGGAATTTTCTTTTAGTTATTTCTAGGAAGAAGAAAAGGCCAGGTGCAACAAAGTACTGGCATTCAATTTTAGGGTAAGTTAGCTAACTTGTGCAGTAAGCAAAATCACCATGCAAGGAAGTGATCACAGAGCTTTCCCCAAAGAGGAAGTGTATGACCTTTCCCACAAGAGACGTGAATGTGGGGATGCTTTATATACAGCCCTGCTGGGCTTGTATTGCTCCATATTGGCTTAGGTACTTGGACTAAAAAGGGGATTTGGCAAACCCTTAGAATGGGATATTCTTTCACAATTATTTCTGACTTCCCTTAGGTTATTTTAGGTGGCTTCTTTATATTGATTCACTCATTCAACATTAAAATGTCATGTAAAGATGAAAAGGCCTAACTGCTATGCTCGGGAATTCCTTTTGACTGGGATATTGATAAATGTAGAGACATTTCCAAAATAATGGGTCCAGTGATTTAATGAACATGTTTGCAGTGCAATAGGAGCGTTGAAAGGAATACTTAAATCGAGGGGACTTTGTCAAAGCCTTTAAGCTAAGACCCCAACAATGACCAGGCATTTATAAGGGAATGGAATGATTGAACGAGGATGGAGAGGACATCCAGGAGCATGGGAACAGTATTTAGAAAGGCGCAAAGGAAATATATTTAGAGAAAATAACTCATTTAGTATGGCTGCGGGCAGGGTGGTGGAAATGCATAAAATGAAACTAGATAGAAAGATGGAGTCACATCATGAAAAGGCTCATGTGTGATGCTTTAGATAGGGTGATAATTTAATTTATAGTCTAAATCTGGAAACTTGTACAAGAGATAGGGGATGCTATTAATAAGTACCCCAGGACAAAAGCGTAACCTAATAATTTTCTCGGTGACCAATAGTTATCCTAGCTATAGAGAAAGGGATAACACTGAAGAATTTTTGTAGAGCAAACTTGTAATATAAGATGTAAAAGTTAGACTGATAACAATCTAATCCAAAACTGGATTAGATTTACAGACACTGAGAATCAACGTTTAGAAAGAACTTTTTGCTAGTGACAAGAACCTGAGAGCCTAGGTTTTCCTGGGTGGCTAAGAACAAACCGCATCAGGTTAGCAAACTCACAAGGAGATCCTTTTAATCCTACGCAGATGTTCGAGAGGTGAAGTTACTCTGTTCTTTCGAATCCATATAAACATAAATTGCTGAGCTAGTCAGCAAAACGGGGGCCTCCACCTGAATGGCTTGCCATTTTATGAAAGTCAAAGAAAAATATTGGAAAGAAAAGGTCTGGGGAGTTGGCAAATCACCATTACTCTTTCTTCTTCAGTGGCCCCAAGGTACTAATATTTATGTAGCTGCAGCTGAGTCGCTATGTGCGGCCGCTGGGTGCCTGCGTGGTGCTCCCTGCTGTAATGGGTTGATGGGACCAGGAAGCGGAGGTTGGGAGGGAGGCGAGGGGGCTGCAGGGCACATTAAAACTTCAGTAAAATCACTGCTGTAAAGCCACAGAGCCTGAAGGGAGTACAGCTGTTTCTCCTCCTGTGTGCAATGTTTGCAGAGAGACTGCCACAGCCTGAGTGAGTTGCATTTAGGTTTATTTCTTCCATCTCCTGAGCTCTGATTTGTGATTTGTAGTTTTACCAGAGAAGGGTAATGGCTCTTACAGGCCCTTCTGTTTTGTATTTGCTTTCTTACTTTCATCTGTGTCCTCAGATAATAATCAGTTTTCCTAATGCCTCATTTTCACATCTTCTTTTACATTGCTCTTTTTCAGCTATACGTTTGACAGCATTTCCCTGAGGCAAAAATTCTCTTAGCCCCAAATAGCTCTTATAAAAGTCTCTGTGTATATACCAAATTAATATAATTATTAAGGTTTTAGACACTTAGCCCTTTCTGAAGAGTACTGGTTCTCCTATTTAAGAATTTAAAATTAGCCTTGGTACAACACAATTGTCTAAAGCATGCTTTTACTCTAAAAAAAACTATTCTTTCAGTAAGTCATTCTTATTTTTTTATTCATGCACTAAACAATAAATTTATTGAGTGTTTATCATGTGCCTGGCTCTGTGCAAAGTCCTGGGTAAGAACAGTTTTGAAAGACCAAATCCTCAACCTTAAATAGTTTACAATTTATTAGTGGCAAGATGGAGGGGGCAGGGAGTTAGTGGAAGTAAATAAACTATTTATTTATAGCAGTCTTTCTCACCGGGTGGTCACAGAACCACAGTGGCAGCATCACTTGGGAACTTGTTAAAAATACAAAGTATTGAGTCCACCCCAGCTCTATCAGAGCCTCTGGGATGGAGTCCAGCCGTTTGTGTTTAAAAGCCCCCTGTTTGATTTTGATGCACACTCAAGTTTGTAAACCGCTAGTGTACAATGTGATTAGACATAAGACCTAAATGTTGGGTGGAATGGGAGCACATGTACAAAGGAGCTAGCTCTTTTGTTAGGTCAGGGAAAGATTCCCAAAGAAGTCATGTCCAAGGGGATGAATATGTAAGAAGTGGCCAGGAAAAGGGCAGATAGGGGTGGACAGTGATTAATTCCAAGGACAGCATGTTCAAAGCCTGGAGGTGAGAAATAGCAGAGCTTATTCAGATATCAGGTGGAGTTCAGGGAGCTGGAGCTGCTATCAGAAGTGACCGATAGGTGTTTGATGTCAGGAAGGTTTAGTAAGTCAAGTGAATGGGGACTGAGGCACATCTGGGACCATGAGAGTAGGAAGCCTCTAGACATTCATCCAGGCAGACAGGGAGGGAGTTAGCCAGGAAGATGACCCAGAAAACGTGTGTGAACTCAAACTAGCACTCCCACTCAAGAGGACAGGAACAACAAGTGAGACTCCAAGTTCAGGAGAAATGAAATTCTTGGTAGTTAAGACATGAACTTAGAAAGGTTGTAACTTACCAAGAAAATTCAGGAGCCTTATAACTTAAGCCAGGAGTCCATGTAAGAAGATAACCTAGTTTGCCACAACAGTACTTCAAGCTTCTACCTGGGGCTCCTATCTCTATGCTGAAAAGAAATTAGTCCCACATTTGGGGCTTCATGAACCTACAGTTTTGCAAATGTAAGCAATTGTTAATAACACCAAGCATAAATAACGGTCACATTTTTGTTGAGAGTGTTCTATAAATTAGGCATTACAATTAATGTCTTTATATGCAAGAGCTCATCTCATTTAATAGTAATTGGCAATAAAGTCACTCAAAATGTCTGAAATAAACACTCAGAGGAATCCACTAAAGCAAATATGTTCAGCAAAAATAATCCTTTCTAAGAAATGGTTTTTCAATGTCCCAGCTAGTAAGGGACTTTCCAAGTACAGCAGGCAGACTTTATTCACAGAAAAACATGACAAGAATGATGTTATTTATATAGACTTGTCATATTTCAAATAATTCAGTGACATGGAGATTAGGTTTCATGGAGATTATAAAAAGACCGTAGGCCAGAAATAAAGAAGGGGCTAAATCATCTGATATGTTTATTGGGCTGTCTCTGGCTGAACCACCTGTATAGAGGAGATGTCATCAGGATATCAGAGTTAGGAGCACCAGCCAATAAGGATAATCTGCAAGGCTCATCTGGTTTTCTGTACTACCAAGCAATATTCTGATGGTATGCGATTCCCCAGGTGGGCATTTTGGCAGAGAGTGAGAGCAAACCAGCCATGAATATTGTTATTTGTCTTATAAAAAAACAAATATATTATCAGTCTGTTCTATCATACTCCCCAATTTGATTCAATGTCAAGGACACTTTGTCATGAATCATCCAAGATATGGAAAATTCAATAATAATTAAGATGTGGGCCTAAGACATGATGTGAAAAGAACATTTATAAAACTTAGTTTTTAGATTCTTAGGTTGCACACATAAGGTGGCTTCCCAGAAGACATGACAAGTGAGTGGGTTATGGAGAGCAGAAAAGGAAGTTTTCAGGTAAATAAGGCATTAATCAACATTCCGAGAAGAACTTGATATTCATATTATGGAAGTTTGAACCTACTGGGGAAGAGCTAGATCTCTGTGCAAGTTAATCACCATTTGTCCTTCTAAATCCCTCTACATCTTTCTTCATGCCCCCAGGAGACTGACTTTATGTAGATACTACATCATCTTTGGCCTCCATCTCCATTTTAATATCAGTGAATGGAAGGAACTGGGTACCTACAGCAGATTGGAAGAAGGGAGGAAACTGAGGCCATGGACTCAGTCCCCTGACTTTCCTCCTGACAGGTTACTGCATTTAGACTTTATCTCTACTATAGGCTTAATTTCTAAGAAAGTGTGGTAGTTTGAAGATTTTATGGACCTCAGAAAAGTCATGTCCCTAGAGCTAATCCATTCCTGTGGGTGTGAACCTATTGTAGGTGGACATTTTGATTAGGTTATTTCAGTAAGGCATGTCCCAAGGTGGGTATTAATCCTCTCACTAGAGTCCTTTATATACAGGATGAATACAGAGAGAGACAGAGAGAAACTCACGGAAGCTGAGAAAGAAAGCCATGAAGTAGGAAGCTAAAGACAAGAAAGCCCATAGGAAGAAAGATATGCTGCCATGTGCCTTGCCATGTGACAGAGGAGTCAAAGATGGCTGGAAGCCAGTCTTTGGGGAGAAAGCATTTCTTGATTTGTACATTTTTTCAGCCTCAGAAATGTAAGCATGTAAGCCAAGGATATGACTAGATTTTCTATCCATTAGTCTTTTAAATTCCTCAGAGATCATCTTATCTTATCCAGTGCTGCCCAAAGCTTTATCACAATCAAAATCATCTGGACAGCTCTCTAAAGATCTAAAGGCACCCCACCAAGATCTCCTGAATCAGAGCCTCTGAGGCCAGCATCTACAATTTTATTTTGTTTGTTTATTACTTTTAGGTTTCCTTCCCTGTGGTTTTCATTTGAGGGGTAGGAAAGTTAAGGACTACCATGTTTGTTACATTCCCAAATTCGGATAACACGACAGAGGCATGATCAGAATGAGACTGGCTGCTCTTGACTCTTAGTTGTTGAGAATTAGGGGAACTCAGAAATGGGAGAAATCAACAGAAACTTTAGGGCCGTTAATGTCCTAATTTGGGAAAGTATAACACTGAGCCCAAATTAAGGAAAACAAGGTTGTGCTTCCCAAGCCAGCTTTTAAGACTCTAGTCTTTTTGGTATGAATCTTTCCATAAAGTTGTTTCCTATGGTGAATATGATAATCAGAATTTCCCTGATCTTATTTATATACCAAGATTGCAATTCCACAGGTAGGGCTCAGTGTTCTAATAAATGATGGAAATAGTCCCTTCTAGAATCAGATGATAACCTCAAGGCATTGCTTTGAAGTCTCACTTGTGTTTTCCAACTCATTTCCTAAGGACAGAAATTCTGCCAAAGCCCTCCAAGAAGATAAAAAAAATATTTGGCTGGTGGAAATCCTGAGTCTGAAGACAATCAACTGATCAAAATTTTCTACAATAGAAATGATACAGAATTCTTTACCTTATAAAAGATTTTCTTCAGTACTACTTTTCCAACAATAAGAATTAATATATATTCTCTTCACTGGTGAAACAAGAATGTGGTAGATAAAGAGAAGTAACTCATTAATTTCTGCTTGGATGAATTTCTATGATCCCATGATACCTTAAAATAGACACTTGTGGTATCCTCAATTATCTAAAACCAGGGACGTAAGAAGAGTCTGATTTAGGGTTAACCAATTTATTTTATCTTCTGCAAGCTTTCTCTTCATCAGTTTAGGTCATCAAGACTGGTTGAGTATGTTTTAGAGGCATGATTGGGACTCTGTGAGGCAAACGGGGAGGTATTGTCACTCTACTTTGACCAGAGTCATAAGGTCTGATGAGCCATTCATTAGTATTGAGGACCCTCACTGTTACCAGTTGGGTTTCTCTTCTGAGTTCTGAGTTGGCGACTCTTTCTAGATATGATTTCCAAGTTCCCTAGTAAGTTCAAAGTTTATCTATACAGACCTCTGTTTTGCAATTCATAAAATAAATTTGATGAAATATCTTATAAGAACACGTTTTGCAGCTGCAAAATGCCCTTTGGTTTCATGGTTAAAAGAAAGTAGACAAATATGGCACTATTTTATTTAGGTCAGTATTTAGCAATTGAGCTATTTTTAATGTTTAGTTGTAGGGTAGTATTTTAAAAACATATTTTCACTTAATGAAAAAATACCATAGAAACTGGAAACCACATAGTTTAATATCTTAAGATCACAATTTCTCTTGTTTAATTATTTGCAATTTTGAAATCCCATTCTACTTTGGAATGATCTCAGTTATTTTTAAAGACTTTGATGGTGTTCTAGGCAACATCTGATTTTAGTTTTGTAATAAAAGAGGAAATTTGAGCTCTGAAATATTATACAGTATGGCAACAGAGGTTGACACCAGTATGGAAACCTCTAATGCTCTGAAAATGAGAAACTTATTTTACATTTAGATGACTATTATTTGGGAATTTTGACCAAAAATTGCCTTATTGGCCACTTGAGGTCACCATTGCTCTCTCCAAACTTGGAAAATGTGAGTATGCTTACAGGCCTAAGAGGGGGGAAAAAAGAATTTTGCCCTTAACCTTAATACCATTGAAAGCCATTATTGATCTGTGAATAATACAGAGGGAATGCTTTAAACATTTTAGTATCCCATTCATATTCTTTTTCTAACTTTGAATGACAGAAATAGATTTTAAAGTTGTTTTAGAACTCAAAATTTTAAATGCTTTCCCTTTTGCATTGCAACTTAATTCCAATATTATTTCTTGTATTTTTGTTTTCAAAAATGAATTGATCATTAATAATCTCCTTTCACCAGTGTCTTAGAATGAGTTTCCTAGGAGCAGGACCCAAGGGACGATTCAGTTATATCTGCTTTATTGAGGGAGAGCTCTTTAAGAGAAGGGAAAGAGTGAAATCACTTTTAACTCTCCCAATAAATCTGCCAGGTAGAGACTGTGATTCCCCTTTTTTCTAAGAAGAAAATCAAAGCCCAGTAAGTTTGACTGACTCACTGAAAATTGTGTATCTAGTAGGAAAAGCCAGGATTTTAATCCAAAGCTGAAATCTTCCGACTAGTATCCGGCATCTTGCTCTAGAACAGTCTTCCTGACAGTAAAATACCTACTTTTTTGAATAAGCTGTTTATAGTATAGAGAACATGCCCCCAGTCGATTCATGTTGCTAACAAGATGGTTTGTCATGTACTTTAGTTTATAAACAATAGTGTCATGGAAAGTGCCAGAAGAGTATAAAGGTAAAGGTTCTTTCAGATGTTCAGAGCTTACTTCTGGTTAAGTTAGGTATCATCAGCCCAGTTCCTCCAATGATGTCTCCTTTAAACACTGTGCCAAAATCCCCTGAAAATTCATGCTTTTGGATATTGGAAGGAGAGATGGGAGTTGTTTCTATACCTCTTCTTCTCCTCCTTCATTGAATCCTGCTTCTTTAGTCCTTTTGAGATGGCATTCCTTTCCTGATTTATGTCTCTTCACATTTTCTCTGGGTTTTCTTCATGTCAGGAAATAATAAGGGGTCTACATTTCTCTTAGTGTATGTGCCCAGCATAATTAAAAAGGGAAGCTTACTTCATGGATATGATAACCTGGAAATAATAGTTTATTTTAAACTTAAACATTGCATGTTACTGACATTTACTTTGTGATGACCAGGTCTATTATTTTTCATATTTTGTTTCTGGTGTTTCTTCTGCTTTTCTGCTGTATATACAGTTTTCAATTACTGTATTTTACTTCTTCTTGCATTCTCCATGCCTCTTGAATTATCCTTGCCAGAATTCTGCTGATACAGACTAAGGAAGAGGGTAGGGGTGATGATGGGGGTGGCTGAGGGACTTAGCTCTCTCTTTGTAAGCCCTGTGGGAGGTATCTGGCCCCAATTGTTGTTGGATACTAGGCTGAAGTTTTGCTTGAATGTGGGATATATAATGCCTCTTTCTCCTCATCTTTGGTCCTAGCAACCAATTCCAGGGCAACAGGAAACATCACATTCAAAATTCTGTCATAAATACATCATCTTATTTAACTTTCCCCCAATCTAATTTTTCAGGTGGGAAAACTAAATCTCAGAAAGGTTAAGTGACTTGTCCAAAGTCACACAGAGATGGTGGATTTGCTATTCAAGCTTATGTATTCCTGGCTGGCTCCAGGCATCATACTTGTTCATTAACTCTGACGCCATAGTGGCATAAGATTCCTGGAACTGTTTTGGGAATTTTTCTACCTACTTTGACATAGTTTGTTAGGTGAAACTAAAGTGTAAAATATACAAAGATATCGAGCCATCCCTTATACTGTAGGGGCTGGGCCCAAGAGATCAAATGAGGACCCTTAGCCCATGGTCTGGCCCTCTTTTCTTTCCACACGTGTCTATCCCACATGGTGAGGAATGTCCTGCCATCTCTTGGGCCTGAGGTAGGATGGGGTCAGAGAAAGGGCCTACATAAGCCCTAGGAGCAAACTTAGGCCATTTTGGCAGGAAACTTCAGGTTCCTGAGTACCTGGAGGGAAAGATGGGGAAAGTGAGTTCCAGATGGTCAAGTGCCCTTGGCCCCACAGACTCCTCACCTGCAGAGAGGTGTGTGGCTAACACAGTTAAAGAGCAGGAGCATATAAAGTACAGGCCAGGACCGGGATCCCAGCTACTTTGACAATGGTCTTACTGAATATAGCGCTGTAGGACTCCTGCTTCCATAAACTAGCACAGGTTGTATTGTTATTAAGCCATGATATGCACAACCTGCTAAACCCGAGCTGAGACGAATTTGCTATAATGATGACCACCTGACTGTATGAACAACTCCCCTCTTTGTTTGCTGATGCAAATATGAGACCTGGGATAGTCAATGAGTGGGTTATCATGCTAAAGCGAGTAGCTGGTTAAAAAAATGCATCCAGCCCTTCCTTTTCAGCTGATGGTTATTAAATGTATTTAATTAAATATTTACCGGGCCACTTTGTGCCAGACACTGGAGCTATGTAAGGAAATAATAATAAAGATCACGACATTCATGGCTATAAGGTAGACAACCAACCTACTATGTACAGGACATCAGGCCCTATTGCAGGTACTGGTCCAAACAGACACGATTCCTGTCCTTAGGGAAACTTACAGCCTAGAAGTGGGTCACAGATATTAAACAATGAACTGTACATGGAAATAATTACAGTTATGGTAAGTGGTACTGAATTTTGCATGCTATCAGAGTATGTAACAGGGAATGCATATCTAGTGAGGGGGTGGGTAAAATATCTCATGCAAAGGAAGCCTTCTAAATAGAGACCCATAATTCTCTAAAGAGAAATAGGCCTTTATCTGGTCAAAAAGGAGATTAGAAAAAATGGGACAGGATGGGTAGAATTCTTGGTAGAAGATATTGGCAAAGATCCTGAAAAGGAAGGAATTTGAATCATGGACAAAGTGGGAAAAAATTCAAGGAGGTTGAACCATAAGGGTCAAATGACCTTCAAACAGTTTTGTGGTTGTTGTTTTGTTTTGTTTAGGTGGAAGCTGAAGGAAGCAGAGCTATAGTGGGAAGTTCGCTTCCTCAGCTCAGCCATTTGCCAGCTTTATGAGCCATAGCTTCCTTGTTTATGTGTTGTGCATGCCTCGTAAAGAATTAAATAAAGGCTTTGTCCTTTTTTCCTAAATATTACAAAAAAGAAAAGAAAAAGGAAGAGTGCAAAAATTTGATCCCCCTGATATCATACTCCTAGAGAGCTGGAAACGTTTGAGTGACTGATCGAGCACATCAGATTATAAATGGTTGAAATGTCCAATTTTACTTTTACAAGAAAATTTAACATCCGAATCATGTTCCAGGAATCCCAGGACTTATTTTTATAAAGAATATTTATCGCCACCCAGTGGCAGCATTCTGCATTGTTCTAGCATACTTTTCAAGAAAAATATGTTTTCATAACTGAGATTTCAAGTCTTCCTGACAATGAATTTATTCATTTGTTCATCCTACAAGTCTTTATTGAATCCCTGTTATATTCCCAGGAACTCAACTGAAATGAGCTCTGTAATCTGATTTAACACATATGATATACAAATTCAATCATGCCAGTAGATTCTATATGGTGAGGCACTGGGCAAGACAGCTTTCATACATTATCTAACTTAAGCTTGACCGCCAGGTTCTAGCTTGCTACTTTCTTCCCCAAGGGAGGAAACAGAGGCTCAGAAAAGTAAGGTAACTTGTCCAAGCTCAGAAAGCCAGTAAGTTGAAGAACTGTAGTTAAGTTCTAACCTGCTGAACGTAAAGTCCATTTTTATTCTGCTCTATCACACAGCACCTTAAATACATTCATTCATAAATGTATTTACTTAATATATATTTATACATTAGCCTGTGTTAGTTTATATATATTTATTTACTGTATGTGTACCACCTATTATATGCCAGGGCCAGTATTTGATGAGGGTTCATATATTCATTCATAAAACATTTATTAGCACCTACTATTTGCTGTGCTTATGTTGAGTGTTGATGATACAACAGCTAGCAAAATGTTTTGATCCCTGCAATCAGTATGCTGAGAATCAAGTCAGACAGAGGGACATTAATCAGATACTCAAACTAATAATAATGTGTGTATAACTACAATCTGGAATTTAATTTTGTAGGAAAGAAAACCAGCTCAAACATGCATATATATAGGAATCTGGCTGCACTTGAGGATTCAAAATGGGTTTTCTTGAGGATGGGCTGTTTTAGCTGAGACTTGAAGGATGGTTAGGATTTAACCATGTGTGTGTATGTTCTGAGGAGTGAGCTCAGGGGGAAAGGAGCAGGTGAGAGAAGGCCTATGGTAGTAGGGAGAAAATCACAGTCAAGGAAGAAAGAAAAGAAGTAGTGTGGGGCCAAATGAGACTGGAAAAGTAGGTAGAAAAGGAGAAGACCATTATGTAGCCTTGCCTGTCATGCATGGAATTCTCCATCTGCATCTAACTGCTGCAAAGGGAATTCCTTGCTCAATGCTGGGGAAAGAAAAGCTAGGTGTCCTTCTAACATAAGAAAGATACCTGTTTTTTATGTTTTTTTTCGGCCTCCTCACATTTCTCTTGAAAGGTATTGATCATGACTCCATGGGAAGAGAAAGAGGAAGGCTTGAAAATGATTTGCTAGGAGAGACAAATAGGTATCAGGTGATATTGGGGATTGAATCATGCCCCCGACAAAAGGCATGTTCAGATCTCAACCCCTGGTCCAGTGGACGTGAACCTATTTGTAAATAAGACCTTTGAAGATGCTATTACCTAAGGTGTGCCCAAACTGAGTGAGGGTGGGCCTTAATCCAATATGGCTGAAGTCTTTATAAGCAAAGGAAATTAGACACAGAAAGAAACCATGGACATCCAGAATCTGGAAGACACAGAACCCAGAAGAGAAAGAAGGTGCTTCCATATTCATTGCCATGTGACGCCAAGATTGCCATCTAACCAGAAGATACAGACCCTGGGAGAAAGCAAGCCTATCAGCCTCTGAAATTCTGAGCCAATAAATCCTTGTTCTTGAGCCAACCCATTGTATGGTACTTATTTTAGCAGCTAGGAAACTAAAACATGTATATCAAAATATCCACATCTCCTCCTGGTAAATCTTTGAGGACTTGCAAAATGACATGTACTTCTCTAGATGTTCTGCTCTCCTAGAAGGTGGGAAAAGGGTCTTGTATCTGTTTCTCTCAGACAGTAACTTCCATCCTTAAAGCTTCATAAAATATGTGAGTTATGCTTACACCTAGATCTCCAAGAGTCATGTAGGTGAGCCTAAAATGCTCTGTTTGAAAGTAGCTGCCTATTCCTGTGGTAGAGAGCCCTCTGCCAAAGTGGGTTTTCCTCCATCTTCTAGTCCTAGATTTCCTTGCCTGAATTTTGCAGATGAAAGGTTCTGCGAGGGGATTTAAGATCTCGGTCAGAGACAGGCAAGAGGCACGTCCTTACAGATCGCACCTCCATCTCCCCACTTTACTTATCAGGGTCGGTGGCACGCATGTTCTCCCTGGGAAGCAGTTAATGTCCTTGTCCAACTTTCTCCATGGGAATAGTTTTTTCCTCTAAAACATCTTATGCAAAAAAAGCCCAAGCCCACTCCTATGAATTTCCTTAACTAGATCACACCTATTTTCTTCCTGCACCTGTACTCTCACAGATCCCACCAGCAGCTGTTTCTCTCTAACCCAGAAGTCCCCAGTGTAGAGCAATACACTAGTGTGATCTGCATTGCATTGAGCAGTGTCAGAGCTTAGAAAGTTCAATTTCTTGAACGTGTTCTTAAAGTTAATGTGCTAACTGCACATTGAAAAAGTTTCTCACACATCTCTCCTTTTTTCACCAATCTTGAAGCAGAGATCAGGGGCAAACAAGTATCTTCCTGGGTGTTAGAAAAAAAGAGGAAAGTCCAGTGGCATCATTTCAGATGTCATCATAGGAATATACTAGAAGAGCCAGATGCTGGTTCTACTAGGCATCTGCTTTTAACAGTTGACTTACTCCATCACTATAGGTTGCCAGCTCTCTGATTCCAAGGACTAGAGATCTGTGCACAACTCCAGGTGTTTGTTGCAAAGACTAGATCCACATCTACTGGATATGGAAGCATGGATCTTGCATTTGGAATTGATTGACAGCTTCTGCCATTTCGAGCCAAAACTCTAGATCCAGTTTCATCCTAAAGCTCTTTTCCAGGATTACCAAAATCAGAAAGTGGTATTTACAGGATAGCACAGTTTCTTTTTCTACATTTCTTATCATAAACTCTGAACTTCTTAATATGGCATTGCACTAATAGCTCTTGGATTGCTCCAAATTGCAGTCAAAATTTTAGAACTTCATGCCTAACCTGACTCTTCTGCCCTTTGGCTGGGAGCCCTTTCCCTTTATTTCATATCCCTGACTTAGTAGGGAAGGTTTTGCCAGTGGTCCTCTCAATATCCATTCCCCACTTCTTTCTGGCAATACAACCTCAAACTAATTTGGGTCAGCAGTGTGTCTAGCTAACAGACAACATTTCCCAGCTTCCCTTTCAGTTACATATAGACATGTGGCTAAGTTCAGGCCAAAAGCATTAAGCAGAGACTTTTGATTAGGACTTTCAGGGAAGCTTATCTACAAAGGTCATACAGGTAGGAAAAATCCAACTTTCTCTTCTGTTTTCTTTCTTTCTGAAGCGACTTTGAGGATAGAATCCACATGTAAAAGATGGTAAAACAGAAAGATAGAGGAAGACACCATAGGGATAACTTAGCAGCCATGGACTTTATATCTCTGGATTAATTTTATATGAGAAAGAGTGAAACTTCTTTCTTAGTAGACAACTATTAATTCCAGGCTCTATTTCAAGCTACCAACATAGTTCCTATCTTACATACTGAGGAGAAGGTAAGTAGGTGATATCTACTCATGGGAGGCACCCCAAGCTATTGCTTACAGAATTATAGGGCCACTTGTCCCCCTCAGAAATATGTACTGAATTCTAGATGTTTCTGACCTTCTCCATGGGAATAATTTCACTTTCTTGAACAGGGCATTTGCAGGAAGGTATGCCTGAATTTTCGTACTGAATCCTGGAATCATAGCCTGCTACCATGACTGCCTATCATTACCATTTGAAATCTAATCAAGCATTGTTATGTATGCATACCTATGAATTGTTGTTACTCCACAATTGAAAAGGTGCCCCACATATTTGTCTGTGATGGTTAATTTTAAGGCCAGGGATGTTAACATGTGAATAGGTTACTGCATCAGACTTTCAGGAAACTTCCAGATAGTGAAAGCTATTGGCATGCTCACACTCCTCCTCTGGACTGAAAGTTAGCATCCTAAGGGCGTAGTAGAATCAATGGAGGGTAAGACAAGGGTCTCCAGGAAGGAGATGGAGATGGAGGAATGAAGATTAGTTGCACTTGGGTTTTTCTCTGCCTTGAACTGAATATTATAGCCTTACTCTGATAACTGATAAAAGTCAAGGAAACCTCCCATTAAAGCCACAAAACCCAAAGAAAGTGTTTAACACCTTATGACTTATGGATTCAAGCAAAATTGGTGGTCACTGATATGTTTTCAGTTGGAATTAATTCTCTTTGTTGGGACACTATGTGCCCAGTGTTTTTCACAGAGGTTTTTCAGAGTTGGCATTTACCAAGGGACAATTTCAAGCAAGAAACTCCAAAACAGCTGATACCTTGAGGTGATGTTATTTGTTTCCTTTCAGAGGTCTGCGAAGCATAATTGTATCACCTAAATTGAATAATGCTACAAAGTAATTAATATTGCCTGATAATCTTTTCTATTAACTAATGAAAACTGACAGTGGTCAAAGAAATACTATAGGACATCCTTTCAGATTGAGAGAATTACAATTGTTTGTTTGTTTTAGTTTTGCCCTCATTGGTCATACTTATTTGATAATACATACTTCTCAATTCCAGCATTCATAACTATTTATTATGAAAGACAAAGACACTTGGTCTCAGGGTAAAGTGTACTGCTCTATGTCAGTAAAAATCTTCAGTCTAGGAGGGTCTCAGTACAACTGTGTTTTATTATCTTTCTTATGAACTACAATGATGCCTGAGGGCTGTTGAGTAGAGGGAGTAGTCAATTAATTTAGTGTCTTTTTATTAGGATCTCACAAGTCCTTGATTTTAAGCAATGCAACCTTCCTGAGTTCTAGCCTGTATTTGGCAAACCGATCTTCTGCTGCAATCTCTCTGCCAATGCAAGTCATAAGGTGAGCCCAGATTCAAGCGAGGGGGGAGTAGACTTCTGGTGGGAGGAGGTCAAAGGTTTCATTGCAAAGGATATGAAATAGGGAGGTGTGAACAATTGTGGCCATGCCTGCAATCAATCTGCCACAGTAAGGTAGCACAAGGTGCCAGGATTGCATAAAGAATGTGCATATATTCCAGCTCAGGAAGTCAGGAAAAGTTTTCCAGAGGGTGCAATTTCTGGGCTTAATCTTGAATGATAGTTGGCACTGAAAAAGTGAAGGTGAGTGTCAGAGGAGGCAAAAAGAAGAACTCAAGCATTTGTTGCCTTGCTATTTTTCTATAATGTTTAGGTTTTTCTGTTTTCCTTGACATGCAGATGCATAGGGAAACATACCCTGGAAGAATGCAATTTAAGACTTTCACTGTACATGGAAATGCCTTTTTTTTTGACAGAGTTGTCCTTACTACTATGTTTTGAAGGACTAAGGAATCCCTTATCCAGAGGTAACCCAAAAGGTAACCATTTAGAATGAATGATGTATGGATAGATAGCTGTCAACCAATCTGCCTAAAAAGCACTTCTCTAAATGCCAGAGGAAGACTAGAAGGGATTTGAAAAGAGAATGTATGATTTTTAGGCCATTAAGATTATTGTTTTAAATGCTAGATATGATATGAAGAGAAAAACCTCAACAGTTGCTAACACACTAAACCAAAGTCTAGGAGTGTAATATAGAAATTAATGGAATAATTAGTCTAGATGGGTTGTCCTTGTTTTCAAGAAGGCATTCAATTCTCATCATTTCTATTGACTTGTAAGGTTAAATGATATTCCTCAATTTTAAATGATCTTGGGTTTTGTAACTGCAAACAAAAAACCAGATTTTGTTATAATTTATGAATGATTAGAGCCAAATCAAATTATTTTCTCATATATTTTGAGTTATAGCCATGATTTTCTGAAGACATATATGCCAAAATTGTAATGTTTCCAATAACATTGGAATGTTGGATGATATTGTTCTTTTTATAGTAACTTTTTTTCAGGGTTTCAGCATTCCATGTCTAGAATTTCTTCCTTCTAGCTACCTCCACCTATTTCTTTGGCATAATATCAGTATTTCTTTGAAAATGAATTCAAGTTTGTATTTTCCTATATGAAGATTTTTCTATCCTTGGAACTCCTTCCTATCCCAACTTAGTAAAACTGAATACTCACTTCATATGTGCCAGCACTAAACTTTGTATTAGTCTCTACTCTAACACCTGTTATCATACTACATTGTACTTTAATTTTTTTAATTTTTAATTTTTTTGAGGTACTAGGACCAGGAATTGAACCTGGGACCTTATATGTGGAAGGCTGGTGCTCAACCAATGAGCCACATCAGCTCCCCTGTATTGGCTCCCTCGCCTGTTCCTGTTTGCTCATTGTTTGCTTATTGTTTTCTGTTGGGTTTTTTTTGGCTCATATTCTGCTCATTGTTGTTGGTTTTTTGCTCATTGTCTGTTTTGTTTTTTCTTTAGGAGGAACCGGGAACCGAACTCAGGACTTCCCATGTGGGAGGTGGGCGCTCAACTGCTTGAGCCACTTACACTCCCTGCTCATTTGTTTTTGCTTGTTGTCTGCTCGCTGTTTGTTTTTTTAGGAACCACTGGGAACTGAACCTGGGACCTCCCATGTGGGAGGTGGGCAGTCAACTGCTTGAGCTACATCTGCTCCCCTACATTGTACTTTTTTGATGTCATTTTGAAGAAATTTCAAGAGAAAATTCTGTGTTTTCTTCATCTTTGTTCCCTGCCTATGGTGATGACTGGCACATAACAGCTGCCCAATACATACTGATGGAACTAACCTATGAATAAATAAATAAGTAAGCAACTAAAGATTAATAAACTCTTTCGCCTATCTTTCTAAAAATAAATGAATAAATAAATAGATAAGTGAACAATTTCAACTGCAAGGGCAGCTTTGAATGAGATAATGTCTGTTTCTGTACCAAAAATTAAAAAAAAAAACTTTTATTCATTTAGATTTCTTTTAATAATTTATTGTCTATAAAGTCCTTTTGCATATCTCGTCATTTAATTGATACTTACAACAACCATATTATCCCCATTTATTTATTTTTTTTATTTTTTATTTTTTTAAAGATTTTATTTATTTATTCATTTATCCCCCCCTTGCTGCTTGTGCTCACTGGGTCAGCTAACCACGCCATGCAGGCGGGCTTGCCTTCACAAGGAGGCCCCAGGAACCGAACCCGGGTCCTACCATATGGTAAACGGGAGCCCTACTGATTGAGCCACAGCCGCTTCCCATATTATCCCCATTTAGAGCTAAGAACATTCATGAAAACTCAGTCATTCTTCCACAGTTACACACCGTGTGTAGGATATAGCAACTAAATGGAATGACTATTCTGCAAATTAACTCTTTGTAACATAAAGATTGTGTCATTACTTCCCTTGGCTTCATTTTTTCTTTTCTATAAATAAGGGCTGAAGATAAGGTGATCCACATGTCCCTTCAACTCTCAACTTTAACATATGAGACCCACTCACCTACTTATTAAATTCTCTGTATCTGGTCATCTGTTAGATGACCTTGCAGCTTTATCCCAGTACCCCAGCCTGCAAATCCAGCATCAGAGGAAAGCTTTGTCCAAGGCAATTCCCACAGGGAATTTCATTTAGTAAGAAATTTTTGACTAACTATTCTATTATAGTTGGGAATTCACCACTTCCCTTTTCAAATATGGCTTCCTCAATTGCCCTAATGTGTTTTAGGATGCCAACCATCCATTAGTACAAGCAAGAGGAACAGTCAACTTGAGGCCAGTGCTAGAACACAGATCAAGAAAGGAGCTCATTTAAATGACTGAAAAAAAGTATAATATTCATGCCAGGACAACCATACCAACTGTATATATACAAAATTAAACACTGTGAATCCTTATCAGACTCTAAACTTCATTACTACCTGCATTGGATTTGTTCATTGTTAAATCCCCAATACATATTTATGAAGTGAACAGATGAACTAAAAACAGATGAACTAAGTACGCATCTACTGGGAGTAGACCAATGTGCTGGTGGCTAGGAAAGACTTCAAGAAAACTGGGTAGTCACTCTTCTGTAAGAGTTCACAATCCAACTCATTTATTGAATAGAGCTTTAGTGAGAACATACTATGTGCCAGGCTCTGTGCTAGGTGTCAAAGAAAAAGCAGTAATAATGGCTACTATTATTTCCCGAGTGCTAACTACCAGAGACTATTCCCAGCACTCTAAATACTTAAGTCATTAAATTCTCACAACAACACTACATATTAAAGGTTGTTAACCCCCTTTTACAGATAATGAAAGGGAAACTTAGAGAGGTTAAGGAAATTTGCTAAGATCACTCCTAAATTTAGCTGACTCTTGTTTTCACACTAGGGAAAAGACATAATCCATGCCCTCAAGCAACATAACCATGAAACAGGAGAGTCACAGGTCAACAAATTAACAGATGTTATTCCAGATAGTCACTAGAAGTACAGTCAGGGACATGTTCAGCTCACAATATTTATTCTTTATATCGGTCCTTGAATTCACTTCTGCATATTCAGAAAGGGAAAAAAGAGGATTTCTGTATCCTCTCACAATAGCCATTGTCTACGAGTTACCTCTTGACTATATGGTCTCAGGCTGTCTCACTTGGTGACCCTTAATCCAGAAAATATTATTTATTTCAGTTGCAACTACTGCTATGGTGACTATACCCTGGAAAATATTATATCATGGAAAAGACTACTCCAACCTAGCTAAGGAGGTAGAAAAAAGGCAGAGATGAATTCCCAGGGTGACATAGTAACACTCCCACATCTGATGCTTCATTTGGATCTATGTAAAAACATAGTAGGTTTTAAAAGTTTATATCCCTTTTGCCAAGGAGTGCAGATTACTTATAAGTCTGGTCTCAATTTGAATGCTTTCTTTTTTTGAGATTTATATATGTGTGCATATGTATTTGCTATATAATTAAGTTAACCTACAATCATTGTGAAAGATATCAAAGCTCTGATATAAATTTTACTTATTCCTTGACCGGGAACTGTGGGTCCCAAGATAGTCTTGTCCTATGTCACTTGTGCTATGGTACCATGTTCTTATGTCAGGGATCTTAATTTCAGCTGCTATTTATGTACTTGCCTGAAGTATTACATTTATTAATTTATTTCTACAGTTGGGTTCCACTACACAAAGCTGGCTGGATAGCCAGTAGCCACACAGGTATACAGTGTGGGCACATGGCATAGAGAGAGAGATCCTCCAGTCTGGAGGCAGACTACCTGGATTCTAATCCCAGTCCTGCCACTTACTTTTGTGTTCTTGGGCAATGTGTTTAACCTTTCTATGCCTCTAGTCATCGTCCACAAAATAATGATGATTCATTCTTACCTGCAACCAAGAGTTATCAAGCATCTACCACATGTCAAACAATGCTCCAGGTATTTGGGGAGAATCAGTAAACATAGTAGACAAGAATCCCTGCTCTTGTGAATTTACATTCAGGGGGGATACATATGATACATGGGAGACAACCAATGAACATAATAAGTAAATTATCAAATTATTAATTAGTTTGAAGATGATAAGTACCATGGAAAAAATAAGCTAGGTAAAGAGAATCTATCATGTCTTTGTATATAGTCTTAAACCTACTTCTATTCCTATAATAGCTCAGAGGACTTCATATTTAAAAATTTCTGGCCCCAAACCATGTAAGTTATATTTTAATTTAATGCATCCTCCTAACTGTCCTATGAGAGAAGTATTCTCATTTCATGCATGAAGAACCCGAAGCTTAGAGAAATGAAAGAACTTATCCAGAATCCTACATTAGCTTCTCTTTTGTCCATATCAGCTTCTATGCCTCTTTATCCACTTCACAGCTACCTATTGATGGTTCATAACTCCATAGGATCCAATCTGACCTATGAATTTATTTTATTGTGGAACCTTCCACTCCTCCTCAATTGTTAACCATGAATTTCCCTGACACAATTAACTCACATATCTGAATATTACCTTTCCTATGGCTCTGGCAATCAATACTATTATTTCTAGGGTTTGCTAAGGCACTGCTATAGAGCCACCTTAGAAAATTCTACCATGTACTGTTACATGGATAGTTGTGTACTTTTAACAGGTATTTGTTTTTAGAGCAGTTACAGATAATTGTGTACTTTTAAAACTATTTTCTCCTGTTATACTTTTTTGAGCACATTCCATACGTTTTCTATATCATATACTTATTGCTGTATTTATAAATGCTTGCAATTTCCCATTTTTATTCCCTTTTTAACCCCCAAGAGTTATTGATAAGAGAGTTTTTTAATTGATTTTATTTTTTAGAGCAACTTTAGGTTTATCGGAAAAAATTGTCCAGTCAGTATAGTGTTCCTTTATATCCCCTTCCCCCCCTCATCCCACACACAATTTTCCCTATTATTGACATCTTACATAAGTATGGTGCTTATTTGTTACAATTGATAAACCAATATCAATACATTTCCGTAAACTAAAATTTATGATAAAAATATTTATAAAACATTCTTGTCATGTGCATAAGATGCATATTTTTAAGTGCATATGCATTTTTTGGGCCTTTTTTTTGTTGTTAATTTCTTATTTGCTATTTGCTTCTGGAATTTGTTGAGATTTTCTATATACCAATTTCATGGTCAATTTTTGTAAACATTACATAAGTAGAAACAATGTGCCTTATGTTTGAGTAAAAAGTATTCTACTAGTTTAATTTTTAAAATTGTTTGATAATCCCTTTAAAATGTATTTTGTTGTTGTTGTTTGACAGCCCTTCTTTTCTTATTGGCAGGGTCCTGATATTTATTGGGTATCCCTCCTTCACTAAAACTACTCAGAGTTAAATATGGATAAATAAGCTAATTGGTACTCTCTTGCCTTGGCCAGAGATTGATTTTGGGATATACATATAACCCAGTTTTGGACAAAGATTTGTGAGGCAAAGTCTGTTGGGGTCTCTAGAAAAAATTTCCAATCCTTTATAAAGGAGCAATGATGATAAATGGTTTTTCTTGATCTACTAAATAAGGTCTTATTTGTATATGATCCTTGAAATTGGAGCAAGAATCTTGTTACAACAAGGGGAAAAGATGGGGCAGTTTATTAAAGGCAGAGCAGAAGGAAAGACAGAGCCTAAGTCCATAATTCCATTCTTCAGCCACTGCATCGGTCCTAGAGCTCCTTTGTCACTGGACACTTGGCAAATTACCCTTTCTAGTAAAGACATTTTTATTTTTTTAATATTTTTTTTATTTTTTAAAAGATACTTAAATTACATAAATGTTACACAAAAAATATAGGGATTCCCATATGCCCCACTCCCCACACCTCCCACAACCTCCAACATAAATAACATCCTTCATTAGTGTGTCACATTCAAGACATTTTTAGATGAGTTTTCTGTTATTTGAAGTCAGAACATCCTATTTGACAAAAATTTTATAACAAAAGTGAGATTCTGTAAATAATAGATCCTAAAATATGGAATTGATAGAATGCAATGATCTGAGGGATATGCCATTTTAAGTTTCAAAGTCGGTAACTTTTGTTTCACTCTTGTAAAATATTCAGTTACACTGCAGCTTGATATAATTTGGGGCACAGACCATCCATCTTTTCGGGGAAGTGGCTCTTTCTTACAGTTTTCAGATTTGTTTGAGAAGAAGAGTTGCTAAGTTTAGCAAATAAAAATACAGGACATAAAATTCAATTTGAATTATATAGTGATACTTTAAAGAATAAGTATGCCCCAAATATTTTACAGGCCATACTTATACTAAAAAAAAAAAATTAGTTATTTCTTGAAATTCAAATTTAACTGTGCATCCTATATTTTTTCTGGCAACTGTAATTAGAAGAAAGTTATCAGCCAAGTTGATGGAAACATTTCTGGAACCAGAGAAGGAAGAAAACAGAGAAAGGTTCTTTTTGCCCATAGTAAAATTAAATTGACTAAGAGTCCCATAAATGTTGTATGTTTTGTGGGCATCCACTAGACAAATCCTGGATGTTAATTATTACTATGACAAAAATTTATGTCATTAGTTCAGCAATCAGGCAGTAAATAGCAAATAAATTAGTATTGCTTCCTGGAGACCCCTTGACTTTTGATCTACTATGGCAAAATAGTTGGTAAAAGTACTGCCTATGGTAGCTTGAAAGACAGATCTTTTGCCAGTTGAGCATATATAAACTTTAGGGGAACAGTTGAAACAACAGAGAAGTGGCTTAATCAAATTCACACAGCTCGTTTAGAATTCAAGTTTTCTGATTCACTGTTCATTTAATTTTAAAGGGAAGCACCCATCCTCTGCCCCCATAAGAAATGCCTATAATGTATGTTCTTATAATGGGTGTTCAGCTTCACTTCTATTAAATGAAACTGTATTCACTTATAAGCACAAAGATTATATTATCGTTTATTAGAGAAATATTTTGTATTCATTAGAGTCATAGATATAAGGATACATTTCTTTGGGGATGCTATTGGGTAAAATTAGTCCTAACAACTTACCTCTCATTGTTAACATTCCTATTTCTTATCAACTAATAATGACTTAAAACAGAGGTAGCATAGTATGTGCCAATGCCCTATTCTCTACCTGGTTTCTTCTCAATCTCCCCTCTCCTTGCTCCTACCACCAATTAACATACTTGGCTGTTTATTCATAATCATGCTTTTTACTGAACCTAATCTTGTTCTCACAATCTTTCTCAAACCATCCCATAGGCAGCCACCAATTACAAATCAGAGTCAGCGTAAACTAGGAAATCAAATCTATTCGGCTTATGTTAGGTCCAGAGATATTTAAGAGATGACACTTTGAAGGCACAAAGAACTCTAAAGTAAAATTTACCAGCATTTTGCAAGAGGGCAGGTATGAAGGAATCAAGTCCACTTTCTTCACAAGGCCAGCAAGGGGATTCTAACTCTTCCTACTGATAAAAATAGTTCTATGTTTGATTTCCTATGAATGCAGTATATTTGAGTTGTAAATGTCTTAGATTTCACAGTTTTCTAGGCTAATTTAAGCAACTAAGAGTGGCATCCTCACTTTGAAGTGGTACACAATGAATGAAACCCATTCAAAAATAACTAGCATTCAAGATTTTCTAATTATTCTTTTGAGCAAACTTCAGGTACATGTGGAAAAGCGTGGCATCCCACCAGTGTATTTCACCCCATATTTATTCCTAGAAGAACTGGAAAACTCATCTTTGAAAAGTGAGGGACCATCACCGTTCTTTGCATTTTATATTGGCATTTTGGCATTCCTCTTGGAATTTCTTCCCTCTCTCTTGCTATTCCAGTTTTTCACTGTGAATATGGGCTGTTAATGCCATTATTTTGTTATTCTGAAGGACAGAACATTCTCTTGCTTTTTGGGGAATATTCAGTCTACTATTAGTGTTTCTGAGCATGTGCCAGTTTCTACTTTTCATTTTAAATTGGAATACTCCAAAACACTATTCCAAAACCATTTTTTATTTTCTTTAAAATTATTTTAACAGCAGCTTTGTCAAAAATATTTAAGAACTAATCAGGAAGCTATTTTCCTTCAACATAAATAAAAATATCTCTCCTCCTGAGGCGAAATATATTTCAGGAAGTAAGTGAGAACCAAAAAAGGTGAGAATTAGGTAAAGTTAGGAGGAAAAAAAAAATTTTTTTTTTTATCGGGAGGTCCCAGGTATCAAACCCAGGTCCCTCCATATGGGAGACAGACACCCAACCATTTGAGCTATATCCGTCCCCCAAGAAATTTTTTTTAAAGTATTGAATTTTAGGAGGTAGATGGACTTAGGTGCTGGAAGGAATATGTTAAAAACAATTCCAGAGGCCTTTTACAATAATAGCTATAGCTTTAGAAACAGAGAAAAAACAAATTGCATTCAGTTTAGTTTGTGGTTTTGATTAATTCAAGAATTGCAAATCCATAAATATGTTTTAATGCCACCTAACATAAAAAGAAAAGTTAAGATCTGCTCATGCATTGAAACCATGTCAAACTGACGGCCCAGGTCCCAGATGCCTAGACAAGGGGCACCGAGGAGCAGAGAGACGCTGGCCCAGTTCTCAGGACTTCATGAGAGCAGCAACAGTTACCCCTGATGACATGATACTGGAGTCAAGGGTTCTGAAGGTGCAACTCATTTTGTTTTTTTTTACTTATACAACCAGTGGTTTTATTAAGAACATTAAATCTGTGTACATGACATGATTTTAAAAATTTATCTTCAACTTCTAGACCAAAGGCCAGCTTTGGTATAAAATAAGGAAGTTTAGAAAAGAGTCTAAGATACCTGGGTCTATAACTATTTTGTAATCTTCTGGTATCAATTATCTCACCTCTCATTACTCACCTGCAAAATGAATAAATTGGATTATAACATTCTTATGGTCTAAGAATGGTTTAGAGAATAAAACAGAGGGCATTGAATTCAGACAGATATAGGTTAGAATTTCATCTCTGCTGCCTTTTCTACACGACACTTCTGCCTTTATATTTTGATTAATAAATTGAAGGTAGGAAACGTCCAGAGTTGTAAGAATTATAAGGTAATAGAGGTAAAGCTTCTAACTCACAGGGAAATAGTGGCAATTATTATTTCTTCAGGTCTAATAATGTATGTCTGTCTGCAAATGCCTTTCCCTAGCCCTATTCCACCACCACCATTGCATGTCTAACCCCTCTATTCCTACCGGGACTTTCTCCACTCTATGCAGTACTAGGTGATACCTATGGATCCATGAGTTGGAGAAAAGGGAAAAAACAATTGAGGTACAACTTTTGGGATGGCACAGAAGGAAATCTATGTTTTGGGGAAGTACCTTCTATTATTATCTTTTTCAGCTTTGTCTATGGCAATAATTTTGTTCATTCATTTATCTATTTAATAAGAATTGATTAAACTTTGACTATGTGCCAAGTCTTTACCCAGGTTCCTTGGCCTATCTCTCTCAAACCAGTTTAGGCTACAAATCTGTTTCATGAGTTAAAGTGGTGAATATATTAGTCCCAATAATTCTATAATGATGATTTTCGCATTTTTAAACACCAAGGCTTCTTTTCTTTGTTTACTTGAAGACTATTACATGGCATATGGTTTGTTTTTTTTTGTATATTTTCTTCACACTTTCCTAATTAGATCAACTTTGTCTTCCAACTCTCTATTTAGAATCTCTTCCAAGATTATTTTCTGATTATTTGCATTTTTAAACTTGAAAATAAATCTATTTGAGTTTCTTATATTTCATCTACTGGTGAGATCTTATCCTTTTTTATATTTACTTTGAAAAATAAATGCTGACATATAATGGGAATCCAGAACCTCTTAATAGTGGGAGAAATTGTCATTTGCAGAAAAGTAGATATGTATGACTTTCTTGCCATCCAATTATCCTGTGCTATGTCTAAATTATTGTGCATAAGATAGATCAGGAGTGAGGTCTAGCTATGAGGAGATGTAGGTTCTGGCCCCAGATCCATCTGTGATGAGTTAGTTGTGAAAAGATATGTAGCAGCTCTGGGCCTCAGTTTCCACACCTTGAAACCTGGAAAATGAAATCTCTCCTTTCTCATAAGAATATTGCATAAAATATAATTAACTAGATATGGGATAGAACCTTGGTAATTATAAAGTGCATTATAACAAATGTCAGTAATCATATCCTGCCTGAGCTAAGTGGACTATCAAAGCTGGTCTGGGTTCAAGCTTTGGCCGGATTAATGCATAAGATAGACACATAATTAAAGATATAGGTTGGTGGATTTGACTTCTGGGTCCCTACATTTTCCCTCTGTCTCCTCCTTGGTCAAACAGGTGCAGTGAATGCTACTTTAGAGGTGGGTGTGAGCACTACATGCAATTTCTATATGAAATGCACACAGGAGGTTGTCGATAAATATGCATCTTCCCATTTGCCCCAATTTGCAGTTGAAAATTTGAGAAATAGGACAGTCGGGAATACTTTTGATATAAGGAGCTTAACTCACTTAATGGCTGCCTGTACTTTCTGCTGCTCTTTGTCTAGTCAACTCCAATTATTTGCGAGCTTTGGCCCATACCCTAAGGAATCAGGATGGAGGATAGCATAACTCACATACCATATTTTTCAAATACTGCTTTTCAAAAGCAGTTCAAGCGTAAATATCTTCTTATGAAATAGGTCTCAGGTAAGGTCACCATTTGTCTCTGATCAGAAAGAGAGTGGACTAGACTTTTTGCTAGCTTTTTAAAAAGTGTTATATCTAGGTTTTTAAATTTATATTAAATCCTTTAATTTACATTAGATCCTTGTCAGGTGTGTTTTTGCATGCATGTGTGTAGGAATATATTGATGGTAATGAAAACATTTAGAGTGAAATCCACTTTTTTTCTTTTAAAACTTTCTGATTCATATCCTTACATTGGTTTCTCGGCTGGTCTTTTTGTTAGAACTGAACACAATTTATCATTCCAAAACACTTTCTTTT